>JAQQSV010000332.1:0-76711 GCA_028646515.1 Pseudochirops corinnae
TCTGTCTGTCTATCTATCTATCTGTTTATTGAAAAAAGATTATAAGGTTATCCCCATTAAGAATATCACAGAAATCTGAAAAAACATAAATTTAATCCATGAAGATTGAACACAAATCTAAAATGTGCAGTGTAAATTTGTTATACTTCAGGAAGAATCATTCAAGATGTATTAAAATAAATTTTAATGTTATGCTTACATGTTATATGCACCAGGAAATTTAAAAAACACAAATGAATCCACTATTATAGGCATGTCTGGGGTATAATGCAGGTGCTAAATTTTATAAGATGCAGATTTCACAGTCATAAAGAGGAAGAGGCAAATTTTAAGCCATACTAAATAGTTTAAGATAAGGGCATGTTGAAATAATTTCATGTTTAAAAGAATAGAACATGATGAAATAGGAAAGAGAGCTAAAATAAGGAAGCTATGAATGGATGAAAAGATTCCTAAGTTTATACTCAAAGGACCTGGATTCAAATCCTGACTCTACCCCAAGTAGGGTGTTTTCTTACAGATTCAGTTTCCTTGTCTGCAAGTGGGTACAATGACATCTTTACTTTCTACCTCACAGGTTTATTGTGAGGGTCACATGAGAAAAACATGAGGTACCGTATCAATATCAATTCCTATTATACTGAAAAGATCCGTGAACTCTCTTTTCACTGGCATTCTGGCAAAAAAGGCAAAAGAAAACAAAAACAAACTGTCTCTTCATCTGCATCTTTCACTGATACTTAACAATTCCTAGAATTCCGTTAGTATTATTGCTCTTAATCTTTCCTAACTAGACTTATTATGGCTCTAATAGTCAAATGAGTTAGAAAACAAGAAAATAATTCTATAACTCACATTTACATACTTCTATAAGGTTTGCAAAATTTGCTGCTGAGGAAACTGAGGTTTTGAGAGGTTGCATATAGATTTGCTGATGGTTTTGTCGATACTTCTTCATGTATATGTTGTCTCCACCAAGAGAATGTAATTCCTTTAGAGCAATGATTGCTTTTTCATTTTTTCTTTCTATTGCCAGTGCATGACACAGCACCTAGCACCCAGCTTAGGCACATCACTGACTTAAGTAACTTGTCCATAATCCCAAACAAGTATCTGAGATGGGTTATGAAGCCAGGTCCCTGGGTCTCCATTTTCTCGTATTTTGCATTAACCCACATAGCCTTGGCCAGGTCTACTGAATGTTTGTTTAAGTATGTAGAAATTCTAAAATTAAGACAGCAGGTATTAAAAGAAATTTGAGACCAGAATCACAAAATTTGAGGGCCTCAGAGGCTATCTAATCCAATCTGTATTTAATGATACCTCCTTAAAATATTTACCTGACAAATATGTTCCAGCCTTTGATTGAAGATCTTTCTGAGGAGGAACCTACTGCCTCCTGAGGTAACTAATTCATTCCACTCCTGGATGGTTCTAATTGTTAAGATTTTCCTGCTCTGAAGCCTAAGTCTACCTCTTAGCTTCTACTTTTGCCTCCATCTCCAGTCGCCCTGATCTATATCTTGCCACTGGACCCAGATGGCTGCAGAGGATAAAGTGAGGCTGAAGACTTTGCACTGCTCTGCCTCACTTAAATCCATTTCACTTGCATGTCATGGCATCACCTCCCTGATGACATGGTCCTCTTCAAGAAGGAAAGACAAAAAACAGTCCCTTTCCTCATGAAAGGTCTTCAAATACTTAAAAGATAATTCTAACTTCCCTGGTCCCAATCTTTTTTAAAATATCCCCAGTTTCTTCAACCAACCCTCATATGACACCATGCTGATTGCTCTTCCTTGGATGCTATAACCAGCAACTAGAACCAAGCAAAGAATTCTAGTTGTAGTCTTCCCAGGGCAAACTAATAGAAGCAAAAACAACAAAGACAATAATTGCTGGATATATCTAGCACTTAAAGGCTTACAAAGTGCATTATATATGTCTCTTTATTTGAGTTTTACAATAAACCTCTGAGCTAAACACCATGCTCATTTTAAAGAGGAGAAACTGAGTCTGAGAGAGATTAAGTGACTTGTCCAGAGTCACAGAGCTAGTGACTAAGCCAGGATTCAAATACAAGTCCTCCTGACTCTAAGTGCTTCACTCTTTTCACTTAATGGCTGGCAGGACAGTCACTGGCCACCATGCCCCATTAAGATTGTATTAACTGTTTTATCCACCATGTCCCACCTTTGATTTTATGCATGGTCAATGAAAACTGTGAGATCCTTTTTTTTTGGTTATACTTTCCCTAAATTGAACTTCTGAATCTGGGTTTTTTAACCCAATTGTGAGACTATATTTGTGCAAATATGATGAGGATTTCATCTTATTAGATTCAGTATAATGTTCTATCCTGTTGAGATCTTTTCATATTCTGACTTTGCCACTGTCCTAGAATGGTTCTGCTTTAATAAGTTCTTGCTAAAAAAAAAAAAAACACCCTTAAAGCAACTAATTGACTTTATTGCAGTGGGTTTTCACTAATGTGTACAGCTATTGGCTAACATTCAATGGAGACCCTTTTAAACAGACCATTCTATCTTTTAAAAATACTTATTTTTTAAATTAACAAAAAAATTCTCTTTCCCCCAGTTCTCTCTTTCCTTTGGAAGGGAAAAAGAAAAGAATAATGGAATCCTTGTTACAAATGAGCCTAGTCAAGCAAGACAAATTCCCACATTGCCCATGTCCAAAAGTGTGTGTTTCGTTCTTACATATTTTGCCTATCACCTCTCTGTCAGCAGGTCAGAAGGTGGATATCATGCCTCATCAGTGGTCATCTGGAATTGTGGGCCACACTTTCCAATGTATTGTTCCTCTCTCCTCCTCCCCCTAGCCCAACCTCAATTTCTGTAGAGAAGTACTGACTTTCCTTGGGAAAATGTCAAATCAGGATGATTCATCTCTCACTGTTTCTTGAAAGCATGAGTCTGTTACCTCTTTTAGGGGAGGTCCCTGCAAGTTCAGGAAATTAAAGAAATAATACATTTTTCTCACCAGTTGACAAAACCAGAACCCAGGACAGAATATTGAATACTAAATACCACAGGCTAATTAAGGACAGATCCAGAGACTTCAGATCCTGTCTTCAGAACAGATCCCAGACCCCAGTGTTTACATCACCATGTAGATCCAGGCCTTGGCCTCATTTAATCCTTCCCTTCTAAATATTCAATAGATTGTTTCTTGTTTTCTGAATCCAAAGTGGAAATGACTCAGAAGGTAAAAAATTAACAGGCTTTCCCTTGTGTCCATGATTAAATGTAATTCTCTAGTGAAACATTAAAAAAGATATATAGTCCTAATAGCCTTACATCCTACACTTCATACAAAAAAATATTTCTATTAAGGAAAGGATAGGTGCTTTTTCTATTTTAATTTGCAGAATGCTAACAAATTTTGTTCCAGATTTTTAAAAATTCAATATATCCTGACCAAAAATCAAAATCTTCCAGGTGAGAATGCCCAGACAGCATGCTGGGAAATATCATTGTCCTTTATATAAAACCTATATTCTAATCCCAATTTTTTCCATTAAATGTTGTGACACATTGGGTAAATCATAAATTCGCTGAATTTAAAGGTCATAGATTTAGAGCTACAGGAGACACTGAGTTCATGTCATCCAATGCCTTCATTTTACAAATGAGGGAAACTGAGTCCCAGAAAAAGAAATTGGTTTGTTCAAGGTTACACAAGAAACAAATGGTGTAACTGGGGAGTGGAAATATCTGTTTTTACAGAAAAGGAAACCGATACCTAAAGATAAAGTCAAACAGATAGTAAATATCAGAGCCAGGGTTCAAGTTCTACTAAACCCAAGGAGAAGGCAATTTTAAAACCAATTGACTCTTATACTAACTCAAATGAAGATCTATTTTTTTTTTTGGTTCATTCAGATTCATGGAGTAAATTCAATTTTCTAAAAGGCTTTTATTCAATCTAATCTAATGTGTGTTGCTGAGACAAGAGAATATTTTATGGAAACACACTGAATACAATTTCTTCAATATTCCTTGCTATTCTTGCAAAATAGGGAAATGTGTTCTACCATCAGAGGTACTTCAAAATATATGGTACAGCTTAAAGAAATGACTTCTGGGGACAATTAAAGTATAACAGGTCTGTTGTGGTCTCGTAAAATCTGTCATGATTTTCCAAGATTGCTATTTTCCTTCACTTGTTTTTGCTTAGATCACTGCTTTATGTAATGGCATAATATTCACATAGATTTAATTTTCTAACATTCCCTAAAATGGCACTTTAAAATCATTATTTCACAGAATGTGCTAATGTGGGAATTTAGGAGTGAACATATATATGGCAACTTGTGACAGAATCTCAGAGTTTCAGATAGCAGCAGCCATCTCATCTAAACCACATAAAAGAGTGGGGGGTCAACTAGTCTCATCCTGAAGGCCTCCAATATGGCGCAACCAACTTTTTCCTGGGGCGGGTAGCCCATTCCACTTTTAGATGTTCTTGGTGTTGGGAATATTTTAGTCTGGTTTCTGTTTATGTAAGTCTAAAATGACTTTGGGACTTAACCCATTCTCCTGATTCTGCCTTCTAGGACCAAGCAGAACAAATCTATTCTCTCTTCCAAATGACAGCCTTTCACATAATTGAAGAAAATCTCCATCTCAGTCTTCTCTTTCCCAGGTTAAATGACCTCAGTTCCTTCAACTGATTATCAAATAGCAACCTTTCTCATTGCCTTCCTATGGAAGAGTCCTAGGGAGAACATTGAAAACTGAGAGAGATGAGGGAAGGCTTTAGTCAGTAATACCTGATTTGAGCCTTATAAGAGGAGAAGGATTCTGATAAATGGAATAGAGTAATCATGGAAAAAAAAATCTGTGTGAATGCTCAAAGGTGGGGAATGGAATACCAAGCTCAAAAAGCAATTAACAGTCCAGTTTGCCTGGAATGCCAAGTATGTGGAAAGCTGTAATGTGATAGAGTTTTGGAAAGGCAAGTGGTACCCAAATTGTGCAAGGTTTTAAATACCAGGCAAAAGAGTTTACACTTTCTCTTAGAGTGTCATTGTTGTTTTTTGATCAGGGTAGCAACATGGTCAGCTTTAAGAAGATTATTGTGCAGGGTAGCTCGGTGGCAGTATGAATAGAAGCACCAGCCCTGGAGTCAGAAGGACCCGAGTTTAAATCCTACCTCAAACACTTAACACTAGCTGTGTGATCTTGGGCAAGTCACTTAACCCAACTGCCCTGCCTTCCCCCCTCCAAAAAAGAAACGTCCATTTGAGGAAGTGCCCATGTCCAGTCATGCACATTTCTAATCCAGATCAGTTGATTAACTTTCTTCTCAAAATTTTCTTGGATTGCTTTCATTTTTTCCTAATTTCCCCCCCCCCCCTCTCTTATTTGATTTTTGAATTCCTTTTTAATTTTTCCCAAGGATTCTTTTTGGACTTGTGACTATTTTATGTTATTCTCTGGGATAGGAGAGGCTTTTTAAAAAATTAATTGATTTCTTTATTTACTTTTAGTTTACAGGATTCAAATCCCTTGAGTTTCAAATTTTCTCCCCTCTCTCCCCCCACTCCTCGTGGTGGCATGCAATCAGGTATAGGATCTGCAAATACTTTCACACTGGACACTAGTCTGGTGGTATAGAAGGGTTGTAACTGATGGAGTGAACAATGGGAAAGAGGAAACAAAACCAAAAATGGAAAAGAACGAGAGCATGTAGTTTGCTTCAGTCTCCATTTAAACTCTGTTCTTTCTAGATCTTTCTCTGAAAATAGACATCTCCTCCATCCTAAGACTTTTAGAGTTGTCTTATAACTGTGTTGCTGAGAAGAGTCCAGTTTATCAAAGTTGGTTGTCACACATACGATGTGACTTTGAATGTGTATAGATTTTTCCTGGTTCTGCTCTTCTCACTTAGCGTCAGTTTGTCTCCAGGTAAATATGAAGTCCATCTGCTCCTCATTTCTTACAGCACAATAGTATTTCATTACATTCATATACCACAACTTGTTTAGCCATTCCCCAATTGATGGGCATCCCCTTAATTTCCAGTTTTTTGCCACCACAAAGAGAGCTGCAATAAATATTTTTGTGCATATGGGTCTTCCTCCCACTTCTATGATCTCTTTGGGATACAACCCCAGAAGTGGTATTACTGGGTCAAATGGTATGCAATTAGTTATAGCCCTTTGGGCATAGTTCCAGATTGCTCTCCAGAATGGTTGAATCAGTTCACAACTCCACCAACAATGCATTAGTGTTCCAATTTTTTCCCATCCTCTCCAGCATTTATCATTTTCCAGTTTTGTCATCTTAGCCAATCTGACTGGTGAGATGTGGTGGGAAATTGGGAAAGAATTTTTACAACCAATGTCTCTGGTAAAGGCCTCATTTCTAAAATATACAGGAAATTGAGTCAAATCTATAAGAATACAAGTCATTGCCCAATTGATAAATGGTCAAGGGATATGAACAGGCAATTTTCAGAGGTAGAAATTACAGATGTCTATAAGCATATGAAAAAATGCTCTAAATCACTATTGATTTGAGAAATGCAAATCAAAAAAAATTTTGAGAGGCTTTTTTTGAACCTCACTATCTTCCTCTGACTATAAACCCAGATCCTCTTTTATACCAAAGTAGCTATTGTCAGGCTCTTTTGCCTTTAATTATTCATTTTTTATTTTTATTTTGTTTTATTTTATTTTGGGCAGTTTGTTATTATAATCACCCATCCTCACCCACAGCCACAGCCTGGAATCACTTCTGGTCAGTATCTCTAGGCACGGCTTCCAGAAACAGTGGGAAAACAAGGTCCAAAATCTTAAGGAAGAAAATAACTCTTTGAAAACTAGAATTGGGCAGGAGAAATATAATTATATTAATAAAATATCAAGAGATATAAAAACTAGAAAAAATAGAAGGGAAACTGAAGCATTTCTTTAGAAAAATAGCTGATCTGAAAAACAGATTGAGGGGAGACAATAATCATTGGACCACCTTAAAGTTATGATAAAAAAGAAGAATCTGGATACAATATTACAATAAATTATTAAGGAAAATTACCCTGAAGTTCTAGAACAAGGGAGTAAAGTAGAAATAGAAGAAAAATCTGCCATTCACTGCCTGAAAGAGATCCCAAGAGGAAAACTCACAGGAATGTCATAGTCAAGTTTCAAAACTCTCAGGTTAAGGAGAAAATATTTCAAACAAGAAGAAAAACAAATTTAAATATCGTGAAGGATTTCACAAAACCTACCAGCTTCTACTCTAAAAGTCTATAGGTCTTGGAACATTATATTTAGAAGAGCAAAAGAGATGGGATTGTATCCCAGAATAACTTAACCCAACAAAACTCAGTATAACACTGAATCAGAAAAAATGGGCATTTGACAAACTAAAAGACTTTCAAATATTTGTAATGAAAAGAGCAGAATTAAATGGAAATTTAAAATAAACTTTAAAAGAAACTAAAAACCCAGGTCAGATCCTGACTCTATCCACCCACCCCCAACCACCTCTCCCACTGCTGTTCAGTTCAGTTTATGAGCTCTCTTCACCTTTTAGAACATAAGCTTTTTGAGGACAGGGACCATTTTTCTTCTTATATCCCTAGGTATGGAACAGTGCCTGGCACAAAGAGCTTAGTATCAATCTTTATCTACTAAGGATATCATTTTAAGATATCCTTGAATCACTTCCCCCATTTATTGTACCTAGCTATGTTTCAACTTGGTACTGAGCATGCTTTTAAAAGAATAAACATCTTTTATTTCCAAAAGATGGAATTATTTTTACCTCTTCTCTACCATCCTACTGGAAATAGAGACTTTGTAATAGTACTAGAAGGGAAATTGGTTTTGGAATCAGAAGGATTGGATTCAAGTCCCATCCCTGGCTCATTCCCTACCCTGGATAAGTTGTTCAGTCTTTCTAAGTATTCCTTTCTTTAGTTCATTTAAATACAAAGTATTATCTCACATAAAACTACTTAAGAGTAAACAAAATCCTACACAAAGTATATTATCTCCCCCTTGACCTAGACTGAGAGATAGAATAAGAAGATGATGCATTATCTTCCTATTTTCACTGTGCTCATTTGGAAAATCAAACCTTGGCTCTGGCCCAAGACTCATTGGGAAGGGCTCTGATGGTATTTTGCTAGCAAGTATTTTGAAGAGAAACAAATTAACTGAGAATTGGATCCCTACAATGTGCAACATAATAATGCATGAGAATGGTTGCTAAGGAATCCCAGAAAGCAGGGAACGTGACTAGCATGCCTATGATATTAGCAATAATACTTCACTGACAAGCTAACTTACAAACTAAAACATGATCATATGATTTTTGCTTTTAAAAATTTTACATTTTCTTCATGTAGGGATTGTCACTCATATAGATACTTGCTAAATACTTCTTGATTGAGAAGAGAAAGGGCAATAAGGTCTTGTAGTACTAAAAGTGTAAGTTGCTTTAGCCACATGTGGACCCTACATGTCTGCTTCCTTACTATTCTAAATCTTTACATACTCTTCCCACGAGCACTCTATGTATTTGTGGGATAGTGTACCTCCACATTTTGCAGCTACTGCCATCATTATGTACTTTTAGTCTTACACTGAGCTAATTGTGACAACTGGTTGATTATGAAAGAAAAATATACCGGTAGGGGCTCAAGTTTTAAAGTTATAGACCCACAGAAGTACCTTTGAGCCCTAGGGTTGCTGCTCTCTGAAGAACCTAACCTATAAGTGAAAGTGTGAGTTGGAGGGAGTAACTGCCAGAGAGGGTGCTATGCTATGTGTTCACATTTGGCTCTATTCTCCATTACTAGCAGTCATACTTCTTGAAGCTTCTTGAACTGGGTTCAAATTCTTTCTCTGACACTAATTCAAAACACTTTACATCTTGGAATTCAGTTTCCTCATTTATAAAATGGGAGTGATTGGACTTGAAGTCATTGAGGTGCCTTCAAGGTCTAGATCTACGATCTAACTATTAAGTCAAATATCTTTTCACCCTTTGCAATTTTATTTGGGGTATATTTCCTCCTGACTAGATGCAACGGAATACATAATGAAGATTCAAGTTGATACATACCAAAAGAGGCGTAAAAATGGATAGATAGTTATCTTTATAATCAGTGTGTTTTGCTTCAAGCAAAACTTATATATGTATATATGTATATGTGTATGTATTGCCCTAGACATGCTGAGATCACCTACCATAGAGGCACCCTACATCCTGTGTTTTCTTACCACATAAATGGGTACATATAATATCCTGTGATCAGTTGTATAGCCAGAACAGGCTGTGACTCTCTTCTGCTGCTTCCACAGAGTGAAAATTTTAAATCCTGTCCCATTCTTTTGTGACCCCATTTGAGGGTTTTCTTGGTAGAAATACTGGAGTGGTTTGCCATTTCCTTCTCTGGCTTATTTTACAGATAAGGAAACTGAGGCAAACAGAATCACACAACTAATAATCTAGCCCAATTCTTTCATTTTATAATTGTGGAAATTGATAGGTTAAGCAATTTGCCCAAGGACCCACAAATAACAAGTAGTAGATTTAGGGTTTGAACCTTATCCTCTGACTCCAAATCCCACATCCTTTCCATCGTCCCATGTTGCCTCTGCCTCCAGATCCATCATCCCATGATTCACAAAGGGATTTTTAAAAATAATAAATTTTCATAGTACAAAAATCTAAGTCCCTTTTTCTTGACTAACACGGGAATCATCATCATTTAGGACTTGTCATTTCTCACCTGGACTACAGCAATAGCCTCCTAAGCAGTCTCTCTATCTCTAATTTCTCCTTTCTCCATTATGGCAACCAAGCATATATTCCTAAAATAGGTCTGACCATATTAGCCCCTGCTCAAGAAGATTGAGTGGCTCCATATTGCCTCTAGGATAAAACTCCTCTGTCAGGAATTGAAAGAAGTTCAAAGTGTGGCTCTAACCTATCTTTCTAGATATCTTAAGAATTTCACATTCTCAACAAACAGACATACTTACTATTTTTCATATGTAATATTCTATCTCCTATCTCTGTACCTTTGTACAAGTTCTCCATCATACCTGGAATACAATCCCTCTTTGCCTCTTAGAATTCCTAATTACATCCAAAGCTTTCCCCTACTAATTATATCCAAAGCTTTTCCCAATATCCCTACTTGTTAGTCCCTCCTGTCCTACCCACTCTCACCTAACCCCATGAATATATACTTTGTATGTATTTCCTACTGATTTATCTAAACATCTAATTCCAGCAAGTAGAATATAAGGTCTTTGAAAGCAATACACCATGTCATTTTTTGTGCCCTCTGCGCCTAAATTCTTAACAAGTGAAGATGAATTATAAAAATCCTATTGACACACAAACTGTCATGAATAAATCTGTTGTGTAAATCAATGTTCACCTATAATTGATTCCAGAATGAACATTTAAATACAATCTAACATGTGTTCAGTGCTCTGAATTTTAAAAGTACTTTGCCATGATTTATCTCCTCTGATTCTCCCAGTAACTCTTGAAGTAGGTAAGGTAGGTTATCTTCCTCATTGCTAACTATCAAAAATGTGAGGCTCCTATTTTCATACCAAGGGCAATGTCTATGTCAAGGAAGGAAGTTTAGTTTCTTTCAAAGTGTGAGGAAGCAACATATTTGAAAGGTTCACAATAATTCAACTATCCTCTGAACAGAGACATTTCAGCTGGAATTGACCAAATTAGAGAATTAGCTGGGTCTGAAGAGTTAGAAAGAGGAAGAAAGAGGCTTGAGAAGGGGCAAGAACATGCCTCACATCACCTTCAACTGAAACTGAGACTGTTCCTTTGAGGGATGGAGCATTAGAGCACACCAAAAATGGTAGCATGACTCATTTAAGAATAAATTGAGTAGTTATAATTAATGACATTTCTACTTGATATGATATCCAGTTCGGGATTGTAGGGAGATGCGATTAGGGTACTTGTCATTCATATATTATAGTCTAGGCAGTATGTATAAATTCAAGGAAGGTGGAACATGCTACTTTTGCTAATAAATCTGTTTCCTTGCCAGAATGTATGCCTAAGATGTTGAATCATATACGTAAAATCCATGCATCAATAAAATTATGATTAGGACTAGGTAACTAGTTGGGGCTAAATATTCTCCCAGTACATTTCCCACACTCTGGTTTTCCTCGTTTCTCCTTTCAGTCTTGACTTTGTTGTTTGCTACTTTTATGTTTCTCTAGCTATTACCCTAACAAATTCCATAACCAGGCAGCATGGTGGTATAATGGATAGAGCACAGGCCTCTTCCTGAGTTCAAATCTGGTCCCAAACACTTATCAGCTGTGTGAAAGTCACTTAATTCTGTTTGCCTCAGTTTCCTCATCTGTAAAATGAGCAACCATTTTTGCCAAGAAAACCCCAAATGGGGTTATGAAGATTAAGACACAACAGAAACATGACTGAACAACAACATCTCATAACTCTTTGTCCTTCCATTGTTTCTGTCATACAAATCTTCATTCCTGAATAAACTTCATCTATTTGATTTCTCCACTCTTGCTCCAGGGCAGGTGAGAATTAATGCATCAAGTTAAAAAGTAGACCTGATTTTACCAATTAGAAATTCATAAATCATAACCTCATTTGGGTCCTAGTTGCTACCTGACAATCTTTCTACTATAACCTTGCAAATCTGTAAATCTTTCACCAAATCTCTGGTTTTGAATGATTCCTTTTTTCCCCTCACCACTAACTGCTGAAGACTTAGTTTCCTCCTCCCTGAGGAGGAGGCTATCCTCCATGGAATCCCTCAGGGGTTCTTCTCAATTCTTTGAGCTATGTCAGCATCACTGTCCTCACTCTCCTCCTTCACAGAATAACTCCTCACAAAGGCTCTGCTCCCTTATCATCACCCATCCCATCCTGTCTCCTCCTCAAGGACCTCTCATCTCCCATGTATTTCAATCTTTTTCTGGATACTTTGACTCCTTTGCATTTGTCTACAAATATAGACTCCATAATCCTAAAAGTTAATCCATAATCCTAAAAGTCCTATAGACTCCAAGACTCCATAATCCTAAAAAAAAGGAAGGAAGGAAAGAAGGAAGGAAGGAAGGAAGGAAAGAAGCAAGGAAGGAAAGAAGGAAGGAAGGGAGGAAAAAAGGAAGGAAGGAAGGAAGAAAGGAAGGAAGGAAGGAAGGAAGGAAGGAAGGAAGGAAGGAAGGAAGGAAGGAAGGAAAGGAGGAGGGAATGAAGGAAGGAAGGGAGAAGCTCTTCCTCAATTTTCCTATACCATACAGCTAACTACCCATTCTTTCTTTTTCCCATTTTGGCTAATTTTTTTTAAAGTTCTCTTCCTCAAGTGTTAATCTTTGCTCAGTTCCTTGAAATCAGGATTCTATCCCTCTCATTCTACTAAAAGTTCTCTGACATCATTAATGACAACAATAAATTCCAAATACGGTGGGCTTTTTGGCATTCCTAATCATCATTGGACTGTTAATTTTAGACATTACCACCCTCCTCTCCTTACTGGACACTTTCTACTTTTTTGAAATCAAAGATATCTCCTTCTACTAGTTGTCCCATCTCTCTGATTAGGATTCGAACCAAAGTCTCTCCTAATTTCAAGTCTAGCACTCTCTCTACCACTCCTTCTAAGTAGGTGTTTAATAAATGTTTGTCTTATTAAATGGCATTATGATGTAGTATAGACTAGTATCAGAAAGAAGTCTTCATTGTCTAAGAAACTCCAAAAGACTTAAAACAGGTGACAGTTAGTTAGAGAAGAATGTTTTGAAAGTAACTCCAAATGTTCTGTAGAGGACTAGTCAAAGTGAAATCAAAGAAGTCGATCACCATCAGTAATTTGAGAATGTAAGTCACATCGAGAATTCTATGTTTGCATATCCCATGAGATGAGGTAGTGTGGTAATAGTAGCACAACAACAACAAAAATAATAATACACATTTATATAACCCTAAGATTTACAACACTGTGAATGTAGTAAAGATTTTCAAGTGTAATTATCTCCATTATATCACCACTCTAGGTGTCTACAAAAAGAAAGAATCGGACTAAATTAGACCTTCCTTGTGTCATGGCCTCCTTTGGCAGTCTGGTGATACATAAAATGTCTCAGAACAATGTTTTCAAATTCATAAAACTGGATACATGGTTGTAAAATGGAAATTAATTCTATTGGAATATAGTTATCGATTTTCCTTTAAGTTTACAGATTACAGGCCAAAATGCTCTGGATGAGACAAACTCTAAGAATCCTTCCAGTGTTGAAATTCTGTGATGCCATCTGTCCCTTGGGAAGATATCCTTTTAACTACCATTGATATATAACCTTGAGAAAAATACTCACTTTTACCATTTAAATTGTAATTCAGTGTGTCACTCAAGTCTTCAGATTTAAGGTAGTTAAGATTGCATTAAGACTTTTGGGACTCTCTATAACTACCTTTACATCATCTATATCTCTTTTTGTATATACATTTAATTTTAGAATAGAATCTTTAAAGCAAGTGTTCTTAACATGCTTAGCCAGAAACCCAAATGGTGGATAAATTTCAAGTGAACTTTATGAGGAACAAAAATCACATCTTTATTTTCACTACCCTCTAACTAAAATTTTGCATTTATTTAAACTATGAATATTTTAGAAACATTATTCTGTGCAGAGGTTCATAGGTCCCCCTTCCTGTGCTCCCGACTTTTCAAGCTCTAATGCCAGGATTCAGCTGTGGTCTCGCCTCGAACTTCCCTTAAGTATCTGTAGTCTCTTCATTCTGGAACATTCATCAGTTCCTATAGCCTTCTCACTCTGGAACGTTTCTCCACCGTGCCAGCTCCTTCTCACACTGGTGAATGTCTCCCAGGGCCTCCCAAGTCCTCTTCAGCTACTTAAAGACAAGGTAGTCTTTCTTTTCGTTTCTATTTCCATCCCCAGCCCAGGGGCCACCATCCCAGAAGGGCTTTAAAAGTGTCTATTGCCTTCACTAGTTTGACAAAGGGGTCCTTGGTACTGAAGAATTTTAAGGGCCCTTGTTCAAATGGTTTTTACCCTCAGATTCTTGTTCCAGATAATATTTTTCATCTCCATTTTGAGCCTCAATAGAACCCAACACATTATTTGAACCCCCAAATTTTGATAGTGAATTTTTGTTTCACACCATAATAAACACTAATACTCATGGTATACAAGTTTTACAGGACAAACTTATAGGGCAACAATTTTTAAAATTACAGACAAACAAAAAGGACACAACTACTTCTCCCATTAGGAGCCCACAGATTAAAGAACCAAAAGGTTAAAAATCAAAAGCCTTTCTAAACTGGAAGTGTTTTGAATCATAACAGTTCCTTGCCACGAGAGAACTAGCTTTGAGACCCTGGACAAGTCACTTGACCTCTCACTGTCCCCAAACAACTCTCTATAAATTAGAAAAGAACTGTGCTCTGTATCAATGGAGGCAGTTTTTACCAGGAGTTTCCAATATCAACTAAATCATAAGTCTGGAATTTAAAAGAAAAAAAAAATTCTAGCTATCCACACCTGGGGCAGAATTTCACACCTCTTCAAGGAAATCATAACCATACTTGAATTTAATCTCTTACAACAGAAAATTGTGGAATCAAATTGTGTCTCCCATCCCCTCCTTCTGCATGCTTCTCTCCCCTGCGTGTCTCTATCTCTTGGCTTTCTTGCACTCAGTTCCTCTTTCCTCTCCAGATTTCTTTTACCACCTCTCTCCTTTTCTTGTCCCTCTCACCCCTTACTGGCCCCTTCCCCTTAAATAGCTCCCATATGGAACTGCAAGATTTCATTGGTACTTTTTATACTTTTATGACCATTCCCAAATCAAAAGCAAAGCAAACTAGACATTTTACATGTAGCAGAGGTGATTCCATGGAGCTTAAGATGGATTCTGGTTCCATGGAAATAGGGATACACATTGGCTTCTTGCTTTTTTATAAGACACTAGGTGTGGGTGGCTAATGTTTAATCAGTCTCCTCAATGATCTAAATCTTCAAATGGTATCAGGCTGCTTATGTACTGGTTTATTTAGATAATCCCTTCAGGAAAACATCCAAACATATATGCAATATACGTATATAAACAGGTGGATATATGTGTGTTGTATATGTGTATGTATGTATATGTGTGCATTGTATAGGTATATATGTGCATGTGCACACGTGTGCTCATATTATGTGCACATGAACACATCCATAATATAAACATACAATAGACAACAGGTATGTATTAACACTGTATGCTGAGCACTATGCTACATCCTGGGGGTACAACATGTGTGTATGTGTATACATATATGTGTATCTATGTATATGTATATTTATATTAATATATATTTCTCTAAGGAAATAAAATATACTTTTTTATTTTATAACATGCCATCATATTCGTCATTTGGTTTGCTTTATATAGATTTTTTTTCTCATCTAGTTTATAAGCTCCTTGTGAAAGTTTATGCTAGCTTTATAACTTCATGGTCTCTTGAACACAATACTTGCTCTTGCTTGAATTTCACAAAATAAGGCCATTTTGACTTTATTGATTTTTCTTTTTTTTGGTCCATTTATGGCCATTAGACAGCTTTTATATTGTCACATTCAAGAACTGGAAACTGCAAAGGACTATTCATATACAGGGGAAAAAAAATATCTTATATTCTCCAATTGACTTTCTCTTGAACCACAAGCTTTTCAAGACCAGTTTGAAACACAACTGTGCAAGGTGATAATCAGAATTATAATGCTGCTCATTACATTGCCTTTGAAATAACCTAGCTTTCAGAAGTTTTGAGAAAGGGAAAAATCTGAGGTACTTACCGCTAAGCCTTGTTCTCCTGGTTTTCCTGGCTCACCCTTAAAAAAAGAATTTAAAAATCAATATTATTAGTACTGTATGCATTAAATATCTAGTTCACGTTCCTATTTGGTAATGATGTTTCAACAACTACCGATGCATAGCACAGTGAACAGTCACTGATTGTACATGTGGCAACCATGTGAAGATACTATTTTTTTTCTGATTCCACTGCTTTCTAAAATACTCTAATTGTAGGTACAGAAACAATGCAGGTAAATCATACTGTAGTCATCCTTTAATTTAACAAAAGGCATATAGTTTCCATACAAGTTCAGCTTAAGAGTCACATAAATGAATGTTGAAAAATAAAAATAAACTAAAAAGAAAAACATAATAATAATTTTAAAATATTTGTTGATTAGAAAAAAGAGTTGTGTAAATGGTAACTCAGTCAGATGGGGGTGACCAAGTAGTAGGTTAATGCAATGGGACCCAATGCTAGCAATGCTATTAAAATTTGCAACTATATCAAGATTTTTGGTGAGATATTATATAATTGCGTTGATATACCATTTCTATTCTGATGTCTCATCAGATTGAAGAAATGACCCTGGATTCTCTGCAGAACTATAGAAAAATTCAAACTCTGATACATCCTACCACTCAGCTGGTAGGGTTTTCATAATGGTCTGATCATTTGTCATTCAACAACCAACCTAGTTAAATTTAGAAAGACTCATTACCAGAGGATTGGTCTCCAGGTGATAAATTTTCTGTTCATGACAACTCACGATAACTATTTACCAAGGTGAGAAAGGAATTGTGATGGCAATAATGAATTCTGATATGAATGTATTAGAATAATAGTCTTCTCAATGAGAGGTTAGACTGGTAACCTCACCATTTAAAAAACAGCTGCAAACTTGGCAACACAGTATAAGAAACCTCTGAATAGTCTATCACAAAACCCATGTATTTTACGAGAAGCAGACTTTTTAGTCCCCATACAGTCAACTTTTGAATTTTTCTTTTCAAATTCAAGGCACTGACAGTTGTTCAAAAAGGCCCAATTCCTCAATTTGAGACCAGGATCTTCGCTAAATTTCAGATAAACACTTTTCATTTATGTGAAGTTTCCTTAAATGGTTCAAAATTGTATTCATGTGCAGTGGAGTACATAACTGCTGAAAGAATTTTTAGGAAAGTTTCAGAATTGTTCTCTGATTACAGAAAATTACATGAAAAAGAATTTCATTTGTATGCAGAGGCCATCAGCACATAAAAGTTTCGTAGAATTTAGATAATAGTTAAAGTAATTGAAGGTCCCCCAAATGCCATGGAGGACTTCTCAATGGCATTGTTATTATCATGATTAATTTTTGCTTAGATTAATGGGGCACAGTGGGGAAAGTACTAGAATTAGATTGGCTTTGGACAGGTCATTTCATTTAACATTTATTTAATATGTCTTAAGTTTCTCTATCTATAAAATGAGGGATGTAGAAGAGAATGAAATTTACGATTAGTTCCAGCTCAAATCAATGACATTAATCCAGGATTACTGTATTATTATTATTATTAATGTTATGAAGCAAAATAAAAAGGCAGTTGAGAGAAATAATTGCACTTATCAAGAAATGACTTTGGATGCAGGTAGCCTTTTAAATGGTGCTTCCAAATTTCTTTTAAGACATTCTTCTCTGAGGATTATTATATTAAACAATGTTTCAACTCAATTGAGTCTGAGCCTATAACCAAATATTTAATTCAATTTGTGGAATTTACAAATAGCAGCTTGGGTCTATGAAATATGTGAGGAGTTCCTTTCTTAGCACATCCATTACAATAAGAACAGCTTATGCTTATAAGCTGCCTTAAGATCACCTATTTATTGCACCTTGATCTAAGGTTTAAACGAGTTCCTTGTAGTAAACAGGAGGACCCTCTCTTCCCTCTTTATCCTCATCCTTTAACAATTCTACAGTGGAATTTAATTCTTGTCACAGCTCTAGAAGATATAATATGTGATCAATATAGTTACCCCAAAAAGGGAAGCTATTTGAGGAGACATTTATTAGATTTGGAGCTAGAAGAGGCTTTAGACATCTAACCTTATTAAATAAATATGGAAACTGAGTCCCAGAGAAGTAACTTACTCAAGGTCACAGAAATATTAAGTGGCACGACCAGGCTCCTGAACTTGGTTCTCTACTCCAGATCTATCACTTTCCATAATATCACATGACTTCCCTAATCCCGAGGCTACCAAAAACATGTAAGAATATATAAGAATAAAGCTTCTCTTGGCTATGGCCTATTTGGAATATCATCTGGAGAAAAAATGAGTCATTAGAATTGGGCTTTTGAAATTGTGAATTTTTCCTTCTAATGGTAGAGTAACTTCAACAGTACCATCCCTGGGGCTAACCCACCATATTCTAATTCCTCATATAACTACATGGAAGAACTCATAATGTCACTCAGCATGGGAAAACGCATTTATAAGAAAGTTCGTCTTAAATTGTTTGCATTAGACTTGAAAGTTAAAGAAAGATAATAACAAGGTAAACACAGAAACTCAGATTTGCTTCCTGCTATTCATTGTAAAGTATGCTATAATGCAGATTTAAAATCATTTATCACTTACAACACAGTAGTATACAGGTGTCCCCAAAGTCTTAATGTGGTTTTAAGCTCTAATAACTTTTAAATGTCATAAGACTTTGGGGACAACCTGTGGTTTACATTGATTGGTTTTCATTGCTAGACAGGCTTATTATTTCTAAGACCATACTTTACAGTAACCATACAAATTTGGTCTGTTCTCAGCTATGGGAGATAGACAGCATTGATACATGCAGCTCACCATTCATTATCAAACCTTACCTGGTAGAACTCCAAATCAGTTGCTATCCCTTCCGTGCATCCACTCTGATGCTTTCTGAGACTACCAAGAGGAAGAGGTCTGTGTCTAGCAGCAGCACCTAGCTGCTCCTCCATTTGGAGAATTCTCAATATACACCTTCCTCATTTCTCTTCTTCCTGTCACCTATTCCCACAACCTGAATCCCACCTTATGCCCTAGCCTAATGATCATCAGGAAGGCTTTAGAGAAAATAGAAACAGTCATTCCTCACAAAAAGTTCTGGGAATCTGTGATTCAGAAAGCATAAGGATACAGCAACTCACAGGTACTCCTGGCATGCCACGGGGACCATCTTTCCCTGTGTCCCCAGGGGGCCCTCTAGGTCCTGGTGGGCCAGGGGGTCCAGGAGGGCCAGCTTGTCCTTGGTCACCCTACAATGGAAAAATGAACAGACATACAAATGATCACACAGGACCTTGTTCTGAGGCATCTCTCTTTCAATCATTCTTCAAAAACATTGCCTTGTTGACTACTTTTTGGCTCAAATGATTCCCATAACCAAATGGTGAAAAGAATCCTAGAGAGACATAAAACAGGCATCTCTGCTAGCCACTTGCCTGACCACAGGAAGGACATAAATATTCATACCATACGAGCTGACTTGATAGAGAGGTACTCAGTGGCCAGGCAGTGATGGCTCCCAAGAATAGTGAGTGCTACATCATAATCGCTATGCTTTAGAAAGCAAAGTTGTCCACTCCTTTAGAGTAAACCTATAGGAACAATGCTGCATCTGCTTGTTTTTATTTTAAATTTTCCTTATAGTGTCAATAAAACAAGTGGCTGGACTTGGACTTTCGACAGATGCACTTCAAGACTAGGTAATCAATCAGTATAACTCACATGAAGCTCTTTCCTTATAAAATAAAGTCATTCTTGGCTTAGTTCAGAATGACTTCTTAATTACTAGAGGCAGAAGGTTCTGAAAACATCCCTTACCGATTTCAATTATAATAAGTAAACTTTGAAAAAAAAAGAAAAGACAAAAAAAGGTAAAACCTTTTAATTTCTTTTAATTTTTCTTTTCAAACTCACAGTATCATAGGATGGTAGATTTAAGACTGGAAAGGACCTGGAAAGTCATATAGTCCAACCCCCTCATTTTACACAGGAGAAAACTAAGGACCACCAATATTAAATGACTCACCTAAGATTAGTACAAGGTTGAACTGGGATTTAAGCCCAGGTCCCCCAGCTCTCAGACCATTCTTTCCATTGTACAACATTGTCTTCTTATCTCTTACAAATATTCTACAAATGCAGCTTATTAAAATTATTTTGCTTTGGGATGTCTTCAAGACAACATTCCACCATTAGGAGATACCTTGATACAAGCATGCAGAGCCATAATTAAAAGTAAAGAAGAATCAGACTTCAGACAGAAGCAGCACTACCTTAATGAGGCGGCGTTTAATGAGCTGCTGATCAGCAGAGAGAAACCCATGATTGATTTTAGGAAACACCATCTGATCAGGCAGGTGAGGTCAAAGGTTGAAGTTCAGAGGTGAGAGAGTTGAAGAATAGACATCAGAAGGCCCAAGAAAGAAATAAAGATACAAGCATTAGACTTATCAAAACTAATAATAGGAGAAAAAAGAACCAGTACTTCTGTCTATCATTAGAACCCCAGCCTGGATGTTGAAAAGAATAAAGCTATGGAGCATGTCGGTAAGATTAGGTTTTTTAAATGCAAATAACATTTTTAAAAACAGTTATTTTGGCCAGAGATGTTAGAATTTTTGGTTTTGGTTTTGGTTTCTTTCATTCAGTATCATCCCACAGCTCCAGAGTCTCTTACACGCTTTTCCACAGGCAGAGATTCCAAGGACAAAGTACCAGTCCAATTTTTCAGCCAGGATCTTCAACCAGCATAACTTTGGGGCCATTTTCATGATGACTGAAGGCCAGGGATTCTTATGATGGCTTAATCCACTGGGTATTAGACATCATAGATAAGAACACTGAGGCACATTATATTCCCACATAATTAAATCTGAATAAAAATGTGGGGTACTCAAAGATCACCTCCCCCATACATGTGGCTTTAGATAAACATCTTAATCTAAGAAAATTTTATCAAAAAATTAAAACAAAACCTCACCAGAGTCCATGAGGTAACACGTTTTGATGGTTTTCACTCCTAGAGACTGATGGAGTAATTGACTTTCAAGAGCCCAGTTAACTGTCCAAACACACTCTTACGCTGATTGAGGAACCTGACTGAGTAGGCATATGTTTCAACCACAAACCTTGACGGTGAGTATCTGATTACTGTGCAGAGCCGCAACTGTGGGGAAGCCTGGCAGACCCTACAGACACAGCACGGGCACCAAAACAACACGACAGAAACCGTCACACAGACATTTCACTAACAGACAAACAGAACAAGCAATATACCCGATGGGGCCTATGGACTACTACTAGCCTCATCTGTTATGGGGCCAAACAAAAATTTAATACAAGTTCTTCTTCAACTGGGACAGAAAGTCAGAGAGAGATCCAGCAACCCCCACACTGACCATTTGATGGGACTCAAGTTTGTTGTATGTAGCCCGTGGCTAGAATTTTTCTAGAATTTTCTAAATTTCTAGAATTCTAGATGCAAAAGGTTCTCCATGAATGGCTATGGGCCATGGGCTGAACAGCAACATATTGTTACAGAATGAGAGCAATGCTCTGTTTGCTCAAAGACCCAGAACATACAATACATACACCCATTTTTTTTAAATGGACAATAACACACAATGAACACAGTCAGATTAGAAACAGTACCCAAGACAGACCCAATGAGTTTGACACATTTAAGTGTTCCCACCTATGTTTCCAAATATCCCTCTCATATCACACAATGACTCCTGGTTCAAATAGTCTGTTTTCGCTTGCTTGAGGAACTCAGAGTGATACCAATGGCCATCTATCATTTATACTGTGAGCATGTCTATGGCAGGGTTTGACCTTTTTGCTCTGTTTAAGTATGTATGCACTTTTTCAAAATTTTTAGAAGAACAAAATTCTGTTAGGAACCCTTAATAATGAGAAAGGACCAGATAAAAATTTTGCAGGGACATTACCTAGAGAAGAATCATATTAGAAATCAGAGAAACAAATCATTTCTATGAATTGATTCACACTTGTCTCTCCTTTCTGGAGAACAGACTATTGTGGAGGAGATCAAATTGGGCAGATATGAGAGACAATTTTGCTCTAATTTTACCACCTTTCCAATACTGTACTCTGCAAAATTGGAGCTCTCCAGCAAAATAATTCCTTCCCTTACTGGTTGTTTTTTGTTTTTTTGCTTGAGGACAGTTTATAAATATATTGTATAAGACAGTAAAAAAGAGCTTCAAATATCTATGCCCCCCATCCCCTATTTCCCTAGAGGCCCCCACAAGGTTAAAAGTTCCCTAGAGTCTTTATACCATTAGGTTTTCCCCCATTGGGGATTTTTTCTTTTGAGAAAGTCAATGGACTTTTAGATAAATAGAGAGATAGATAGATAGTAGCATTTCTGCTCTGTTGCTTTTGATTCTCATCTATTGAGGTAGTACTTGGATGGAACCAAAGCAAAAGAAACTATCAGCTTTGCCAAAATCCATTCTGATAAGACTGTTATGAGGCTCAGTGGTTTCTGAGTGACCTGTATCCTTCTCTCTTTTTTTTCTCCCTGAAGCAAAAGCCCTTTAAACATAGATTGTACACAAATAGAGAAATGCTGAAAGTTGGAAAACAGATGTGTACAATTTGCTTTTGTTTTACTGAGGAATATGAGTTTATTAGATGGTAATGTGCCAGCATCTTTACATCTGTGACTCATTAGCCCTATAATACACAAAGTCAGAACTCTGTATGTAAACTACAATATTTATGTGACAAAAGAATAAAAACAGATACAGACAAGAAGCATGTGAAGGACCAGAGACCTAATTAATGGTGATAAATCATAATGTCACTTTAAAATGGGATTATCTAACAAAAAGAATTTAGATTTTAAAACATTTTAACCATGTGCGTGGTAGACTTTACAAGTATTTTGAAATGGTAATGAATAAACAAGCCACTTCTCACATTCATATCTGGATATGACTAAGTAAGAAATGACTGCAAAAAGCCATGAAAAAAGATTCCAGTGTGACAAAATCTGAAATATGAAGTAGAAGGGTAGTTGGAAGGAGGCCTTTTATTTAAGACCCTAAATCAATGGAAACTTCTTTGTGAGATGCTGTTTTCAGATCCCTCAATCTTAATATCAAGAAACCTTACACACTGAATATTTGTAACTATATATTGAAGGTCTTACTGGGTGGCTTTGGCAAAATAGCTTTAGAAGTCTGACTGAGAGGAAAGGGAAATGAGTCAAAGGGGAGAATGTCTGTTTCCCCAGATACACAAAGTGAGGTTAGTAAGTAAGAAATTCAGTCGAGACCTGGAAATCATACCACATTGTATTCAGGTACACAGGTATATTCAAAGACAGGATCTATGACTGTTTCCCCAGAAAGTAGCACATCCCTCCTCCTTGCCCACATCAGATGAATGGGTAAATTGGGATCACTAGTTCAAACTGAAGTTGCTAGCGTCTCTCTTTCCATATACACTCTTTATCTGTCTATTCTTAACCATCTTTTTTTCCCCTTTCCAAGTTTCTCTTATATTAATTTTAATGAGATCTCACATGAAAAAATGTGGGTGTTGGAGATATAATCAACAGTGCATGATTTACCCTACGCTGCCCTCTCCTCCCACGCTCTAATGTAGGAGCAGAACAGTAATTATAAGGAGAGTGAGAGTTTCTAATCACATAGAAGAGACTTAGCTAGATCATTGGTCTCAAAGAAAAATGATGCAAAGTATCATGAGTTTTCTTGTCCGAATCATTGTGTTTAGTCATATTATACTTCATGTTCTCAGGGAAAGGTGGAGGAGGGAAAGAAGTGGGCAGATTAAAATTCTGGATTAGATTCATTCCAACTGGTAAAACTGGAAGCCTCTGAGGTGAGAAGGTCATTAGAGCTAGAGAAAAATTATCTGGGGAATTTTCATGCATGGCCCCATATTTATATCCCCAACATACTCCCAAGTTAAATGGTTCCATATGGATACACTTTTAGGATGAGCTAACAGTGGTATGTATTGTCACTGTTTAAGTTTGGATTTACAAAGTTGGCACCAAGAGCTTTGTTTCCCCCAGGCATGTTGCCGAACACTGGAGTATGTTGCCACCCAGTAAATTGTGGTTTTTTATGGAGGCCTTGTCTTTTCTATGCCATAGCACTGTGGTCCATTCAGAAAGGTTTCACGTAAGTGTGGTTAACTTAGATAAATAATAACAATGAATGAATGTAAAAAGATTTATTAAGCACTTACTAAGTGCCAAACACTGTATTAAGTACTGTGGACATAAACATAAATGTGAGACATGGAGCACATTTAGGAGAGTGTGTGATGATAGAAAATGTGGGAGGAGAATTTTGGTCTGGGAAGTCAGAAGGTTGGTGAGCAAAGTCATAACAGAGTTGATTGATGTATCCTTTCCACTAATAATGGCAATACTGAATTAATTACAGGTTCCAGAAGAAATGGAATCAGGGAGAAGGAAGGTAAAATAAGAATAATTATAAATAATTCTCATTTATATGAATGTTTCACAGCTTACAGAGAACTTTTTTCATGTGTGACCATGTGGTCACACAAATATCATTGTTCTGAAGTGACTTGCCCCAAATTCCTACTCCCAGTAAGAGCTAAAGTCAGGACTTGAGATGCAGGACAGATTGACCCCGAGTTCAGGGTTCTTTCCATTATGCCCAAAGAGAATAATCCACTTCCCCACTCAATTAGGATTATCTCCACAGTGATTAGTCATAATCTTTTCCAAATTAGTGAAATGGACATATTTCATTTAATTTTATATTTCAGAAAATTTTCCTGGTATACAGATGGTATGGAGTGGGTGTGGAAAAAATACATGTGTTTCTTCAAGGCATGGAGAAAGAACACAAGAATAAGTGGTTACATTGAAGCAATTTGCACGTTTCCCCCCCAAAAAATATTTTAAATGCTCCAGGAACCTGGATGCACAAGGGTGTAAAATGACTTTCCACAGGCAATTTTCCTGCTCAAGGCACTTAACACATCTAATTTCAATAATGCTCGTAACACTGTGATGAATATAACTCTATGAGCAGCCTTTCTATTAGTATCATTCTAGGAGAAGTACATGTCTTATCACACCCTCCCGGCATTGCTGAAGCACCAGCCTCACCAAGATGCTGTGGCAACAAATAGTTCATATGAAAGGCTCTGATCTTCTTAGGAGAAATCATTTGCATAACCACTTCCACCCAAAGTTCTCAGACCTCTGGTGGAGAAATAATAATGGGGGACTTGCGGCCTTCTAGGTCCTCCAGGGCCGTCCTTTGACTGAATCCAAACTTCACAGAACAAACCCTTTCATTAGCATAAGATTCTTATCTATTCAAACAACAGATAGGAAAACTTTTGACTTTTTACCTACAGTTCTATGAAAGAACCAGAAATGTCATCCATGGTTTAAAAACTCAGATTTTGTTGCTGTTATATTGTGATAAATATCCTTGCCTTTAATGATAGGGAGAACTTTATTTTTTGATGAAGGGAAGGTGTATATGGACATTTGTTATCAGGAATTGCCAGTGAGGAAATTCACTCTCTCAAGGCAGATCAGAATTTCTTCAGCAATTTATAGTCTCAGAGAGTTACCTGGGACACAAATGTTAAGTTATTTTTCTAGGGTTACATAGGCAGTATGTGACGGAGTCCAGGTTTGAATACAGGTCTTAACTTTAACGCTTTCTATTTACTATGCCTCATAGCCTCTCAAAGAAAGAACATTCTATTATTAGTTACTCTACACTTAAGGTTCTTTCCACATACAAACCTCTACTGGAGAGCATTCTAGTACTACTCAACTGAAAGTGAGTTATCAACTTAAAAACACAAGAAATTGGGCAGAGTTGACACATAAACTTTAGGTATGAAATGTCCACTAGCTCCAAAGTATGACTTCAGTTACTCCAATTTATTGGAAACTAGAAATAGTTTTAGAAATAGGAATACAATGGGAGAAGGTCCAATTTTGAACAGGAAAGAGGTTCTATATTCTTGGCAATCTTCATAGTTCTAGATCATGTGGCCCCACATACTACTATAAGGTAAGAAGTGAAGAAATCAAGCTTTACCCAGAGGAAGGAACTAGTCAGAACCACCTATTGAATTAGAAGCTTGGCTAAGTTCAAGTTTTCCAAGGCCAAAGTATTCAAGGACTGAGTCAAGGCAGAGAAGAAAACTTTAAAGGTCAGAGAAAGAAGACTCTTTCTTAGCCAGGCAACCATATAAAGGAGACACTGAAACTTCTAGGGAGAGATTAATGAGGTCCTTGTAGGATGGAGGGTCAGTCAGAGAAGTGTTTTCCATTGCTTCCAAAGTACAAGACTCAGAAAGGGGGCTGAGAAGCAATTCCAAAAGAGCCTGAATTCCGACAGCTTCAACAATCTTAATCCTAAAAGGCTAGAGTTTAAATCAGCAACCAACTCAGCAAAATAAGTTGGAAGACAGCGCTCAGTGGGGATAAAAGGAAGAGCTAACAAATAACCAGGGTGGTCTCTTGTGCATTTGTATAGAAGATGAAGCTTCACTTTTAAGACTGGTGTAACTTTGAAACCTTTCCCTTTGTATGTTATTTTAAACCTCCGTATGCTTTTGTGAAGCAGTGACCTGAATGTTAAAACTCTTTAAAAATCTAAACAAGGGTTGTGCTGTGATTTCAAAGACAGCAGAGCAAGGGAAAAATTAAAAGTGACATTTCTCTTCCAGAAGTGATCAGAGGAGGGTTACCCAAGACAAAAGAAAGGGTAAATGAAGCACACTTAACAGGAAGTCATAGGATCATATATTTAGAGCTGGTAGGGACCTCTGAAGTCATCAAATTAAACTCCTTCAGTTTATGAATGAAGAAACTGAGATCCAGAGAAGTTAATTGACTTGCCCAGGGTTGTAGTGTCAGAAGGCAGGTCTTAAACTATGGACTTCATTGTTCCAAGCCTAGCTCTCCATCCATCACATCATAACAGGCCCTAGTCTAGGCTCTGATATTTTCTTAGGAGTGTGACCTTGGGCAAATCACTTAACCTCAGTGAGCATCAGTTTCCTTATCTTTACAACACTAGGTAAATTCTAAAGTCTCTTCCAACTCTGATATTCTAGGACTTTTAATTCAACTAAAAAAATTAAGTGTTTACTATGTGCTGAGCATTGGGCAATATATAATGCTGATATCATCCTGGTCCTCCTAGAGTAGCCTAGTAGTGAGGAGATATGATGAGTCTTAAGTCATAAGATGAGTCTTCCTGATTCCAGACCCAGCACTCTATCCACTCCATGCCTGTCCTGCCTAGGTGGAAAAGGGCATGTATAGTGAACAAAAAACTGGTCCAGTTTGACTGAAGTATTGAGTGGATTGGAAGGCTGAAAAATAGGGGATAATACCGGAAAGGCTAATACTAGAAGGCCATGAATGCTAGGCAAAGCAATTTGAACTTTTCTCAGTGGGCAATAGGGTTTTGAGCAAAGGAGTGAAACCATCTTCCTATGTGTAAGGAATACAAGTTTACTAACAGAAGGATGGTTTGGAGAAGGGCAGAGAAAGGAGGTTGGAAGACCTACTGGATCACAGACCAAAGCAGTCCTATGGCTCAAGAGATGATGATAATCTTCTTCTGCCCATGTTATAGTTTAACTTTTCCAATTACTCTAGTCACTTACACAATTGAGAGGTTAATATAATTAATAATCTGTCTTTCCTCAAAAATCCGTACAAGTCGACCAGCAATTATTAACCTCCTACTCTGTACCAGCCTATGCCAAGAGCTGAGGTTGCAAAGAAAGACAAAAATAGTGCTAACCCTCAAGGAGCTCACATTCAAACAACCACTTGCAAACATGTCTCCTTTTACTTTATCATTCCCTAATTTATAACTGAAGTTATTTGAACATTTTTCTCACTAGATTATAAGCTCCTTGAGAGCAGCTATGGTGTGTGGTATACCTTCCCATTATCTGCATCCTCAGCATTTAACAAAATGTTTGCACAGGTACTTCATAAATATGTTGAACTGAATTGGTTAACATTTAATCCTAATGCCTTGCAAAACCTGTTTGTAATACATAGGCAGTGATATGAGCAAATATTGTAAGTTCAACTTTACTATACATTCTCTATTATAATATGAATCTCATAGTACATAACAAGCAGAAATGTCTTATTGTGAGATTATACCTATGATGGACACTATACTGTGGATAATACAAGCCTGTCAGATTTATGGAAAGTTAGGTAGTGGATGTCATTGAGATATGATAGAAAAGATTAAGAAACTTTAGTTATAATATTTTTGGCTAGTTGACAAAAGCTAAACTACAATGGAAAAGAAAAAGTGGTATTTTGAGCCATAAAGCCCACTGAGTTAGCCCATAATATAGTGTTATGCTTTTGCTTGTCCAATTACAGAGCACATTCCAAAAGGACGATTATGATGGGCTGCATAATGAAAGATTAATATACCTAGAAGTTGACGAAATGGTTCCCAGCTAAGAAAGACCAGATGGAGAAGGATTATTATACAATGCAGAAAGGATTTAAGTTAGTGAATAACTTTACTCTAAACAACAGAAACTGTCAGAAGACAAACTAAGGAAAGGGAGAAGAAATGAACAAGATCTGGGTATGGCAGCTCAGTTGTGATGGGAGATATCTTTCTGAATTAAAAATTCAGGTACAAAATGTTCAATATACAAACGTATACATATGAATATACAATATACAAATATTCAGCATTCAAATATTACAAATGTTAGTATTTTTAAATCTGAAAACTTGCCAGAATTTATCACTGAGGATGAACTGTAGTGTTTTTACATGATTATTAAATTAAATTCTGGTGAGAATCAATGTCATAACTCCAAAAGACTCAGGATAGAAAAGGCTATCCACATCCAGAGAAAGATTTACAGAATCTGAATGAAGACTATTTGCCCTCTTCTTTTGGTTTGGTTTTGTTTCTTCTTTTCTTGTGGTTCACTTAATTGGTTATAATTCTTCTTTACAACTTGACTATTGTGAAAATGTTTAATGGGAAGGTATATGTAGAACCTATATTGGATTGCATGTCATCTTGGGGGGAAGGAAGTGGAGGAAAGGGAGGGGGAGAAAATTTGTAACTCAAAAACGTGTGGAACTGAATGTTGTAAACTAAAAATAAATAAATTTAAAAGGAAAAAAAGAAATATTCCAAAAAAAAAAAAAAAAGAATCAGTGTCATAGAGGTAAGCATAGTACCAAGTGATAATGCATAGTATAGCTAATAAAATTAGTTTCACTCTGGACATTCTGTTAATTTGCTAGGGGTGCTCTGAATCTTTGGACAGAGTTTTAAGGGGTGGATGGCTCAATTGCCCTACCTCTAAAGGTACGAACAGTGTGGATTAGCCCCAGGTCTTTGGAAAAGTATCTAGCAGCACTGTTTCACAGTGGTTATTAGCACTGGAGAAGTGAAAATGACAACTGGGAAAATCGCAAAAAGAGCAGCTCTGCTCTCTGGGGTGGTCCCACTTGAGTGCTTTCTATTTCAAGCTAGCCAAGTAATGTTCTTCTGATCTCACCAGTTATTAATTCCCTCACTAATTCTGAATGCTTTCGCAAAACATTAACTTGAAACACTAAAAGTCTGAACACTAAGAAAGTGGTTGAGCCACAAAGTGGGCTCAATTCTGGGATGTCAATTTGCTCCAACAATTTCCCCGGATTTGAAAGGAATAGCTAAATAGTTAATAATGATAATGGGACAATAATGACAGATTTATGATGTTTGATAACTTGATCTGCTGATGCTTTGGAAGTTGGGTTAGTCACAGCTGGAGAAATAGCAAATCTGATCACAGCAAAGAAAGGTTTTGGATGTTTCCAACAATGCCTTGATTTTTATTTCTATTGTTTTCTGTTATATTAAAAGAGTGAACTTTTGCTTTATCTCGCCTGAACCCAGGACTCTAATTTACTTTCCAGACACCAACTACAAATTGTATTCCCTTGTTCTGGCCATCATCCTTATCTATACCCCACAGAATCCTTGAATTTTACCCTCGGTACCACTGAGAGCCCTGATAAGTGACCTTTGCCTTATCTTGCCTTCACTTCGCTTCCAGAACACTGACTCCAAACCACTTCACGTTTCTCTCTTCTCCTACCTTCCTTCCCCCCCAACCCAGCCCTTTTTTTGTGTGCTTACCTCATTAAAATATAAGCCACCTGAGGACAGTGGCTATCTTGCTTGCTTAACTACATATACTTAGTCCTTAGCACAATGCGTGGCACATAGCTTTTAATAAAAGCCCTATTTCAATAATTAACATTTACAGACTCTTTGAAGATCAAAGAGCTGAATGTTAAATTCTCCCCACATAAGCCACAACAGGCAGGAATTCAATGTGTAGCAGTCAAGTATCTCTACTAAATGAGATACAGTGCAGAACAAGTATTCAACATATCAGCTTAGCTATGTGAAAGTCCTTCTGGGACTTCAGTGAAGGAAGAACAAAGTACAATTCCTTTTTAGATGGGGGATAAATGCCCTAGTATATAATAAATGTGTCTGCTGTAACCAGTGTCAGAGTTATTGTTTCTTTGGGAAACTCAACTCTGAATTTCCTGACTCCTATGAAATTAAAATCTAAACTTTATCATAGTATGTATTTTTCCTTTAGTTTTAATTTCCTGATCATTGTTGGCTTTTTGCAAAATGAAATGTAGCTATGTGCCATACTGTATATCATGTTTCATTTCTTAAATCCTCTATTTTTATTTGCATAAATAATTTATCCAAAATGCCTGAACGAGTCTCATTTTAACTTTCCACCTCAAACTCCCACTTTAACTCCCCACTTTCAGAGATATAAAACAGCAAGTACTGGAAATATTGGGGTAGTAGATTAACTAACATAGAAAGTAATGAAAATGGAGAATAGAAAATGCAAGCCAAGCTCAAGTATAACTGTCAAACTCTTGCTTTGGACATACTGAATTCTCATATCAGGCCATGGAAGTGACCTGTACAAAACCGAGATGAGATTTGTGCCCCTAAAAGTAAAGACAAATAATTCTAAGTGAAGAAAAGACATAGCAATTCATTAAGCAGGAAAGAAATCCTTCCTTATTCATGGGGAATCCATGTTACTAAGGGGAAAAAAGAAGTGGTTTTCTATGTTCAAAAGCAGAAAAAATGATTGTATGGTACCAAATTTATCTAAGGAGGGATTAGCTTTTTCCTGATGTCTAAGGGTAAGAGCAAAGTCTGGTATACAAAAGACAGATGTATTTTATAAGACCTGCTTTTCTACTACATAAGTCTCTGTTTTCTATACCTACAAAGTCTAAGATTTAATTTTTAAAACCAGGTGGCATCTGGCATATTCCCATCACTACCAAGTCCTACTACTGCAAATGCTCCAATTTTCTATGATTTCCATATGTTCGGTTTTTGGTGATGCTGTTTTTTTTTTTTTTCTAATCAAAGGATGCACCTCTAACTTATTGCTATTTAATTTTGCCTATCAATCACTGCCAATTCTATATACTTTGTGATATGGACTATTATAAATCATAAAAAGGAGGAAGACAAACATCTTCTTTGGTCTTTAACTCTGGGCCATGCTGAGACAAAACTTGTCTGTATGATTTGACCTGGAATTCCAACATTAATACTGAAATTGTACAGGTCTCTAGACTGGTGAAATATCTGGGGAGGTTTATGACTGTTGGGAAATAGTATTGAGCAAAGCCAAATAGAAAAAAAAAGTTCTGCTCTTCAAAGAAACCGCGATAGTTTCAGATCCTTCATTTGTCTTCAACCCCATTACTATTTTAGAGCATTTATTTTTCCCAAGACAAGGTCACCCTATCTTGGCTAGGTTGGAAGTGTAGCAGCAACTTGGAAGCACTAGTGATCAGCACAGAAGCTCTGACCTTCCCTGTCTCTAACTTGCCCTTTTTTGAGAGGTGTGGTGGTCCCACATCACCAGAGGCTCACAGTATGGGTGCCAAACAGTGCATACAACTGGTCAACAGAGTCCACTGTGGTTCAGAACTCCAGAGCTCATGAGATCTACTAGCCTTGGTCTTTCTGATAACAGAGATTTTAAGAATCTGCCTCCACACCCAGATTACCTATTAATTTTTGAGCATCTCACTGGCTATGACAGCCTTAGCACTTATCAGGAAGGAGAAGAGAAGGAATGTGAAGTAAATCAGTTTAATTTGCTATTAGCACACATAACTCAAAGCTTGATCATGTAGAAGTTTGAAATTGTCAACATGAGGTTTAAAAATTACCCTTTGTGTTTCTTTCATTTGTCTTAATTATTTTCTACTTTTATACAACCCATTTTTTTTTTTACTGTGTCCTAGCTATAGCCATTCCGAAGGAAATAGAACTTCAACAGAATGACAATTCTTAATCCTTGCATCTCTCAGTGGTTAAAATACTAAAAGAATGATTTTTTTTTCCTCTTTGGTCTACTTATTCAAAAAGGTGCAATCTAACCTATCTTGTAACTTTCTTCCTACCCCATCAAATCTTCATACTTTGGCACCAAAATGTGTAGCCAAAGTTCTGCTCACAGAGAAAGATAATAGGGTTTTATTTTATTTTTGTGTCCAAGAGAAGACAAAGATATAGGAATCAAATACTCTTCAGTGGAATACTGGACCCCAAATCTATTCTTTTTGTAACACTTTGCCAGCACTGTTACACAGGACAATTCAAACAACCCAATAACTCATTTTTCATTAGTGCCCCCAACAGAGCCACTTTGATGGGAATATTTATGAAGGGAGATATTTCCATTAATTCAAATACACAACCGGAAAGAGAAAAAACAGAAAACATATGTAATACCTCTCGACACAGAAGTTTCTCAGAGTCTACTGAAAAATGCATAATAGGACATTATTTGGGCTCAACTGAAAACATGTGGATATAAAGCTGCTTTCTTTTTTCTAAATCGCTACGGAAAATTCATGTAAAGTTCTGATAGAGAATTCCTGTGACTTTATGTGCAGATTTCTCATTCTTAGACAATAAACTGAAAGTATACTATGCAAAATCTCAAGGGGTAAAGATCTGAAGATTCTTGGGGGATACTTCTGAATTTCTATACTCTCAGGAAGGAGGCAATCAGCCTGGAATGCTACTGTTTGAAGTAAACAACATCCCTTATCTTAAATTATATTTTTGAAGAGACAAATTATTATTTACTGGGTTACTTTATTCACACAACTAGGAGCCTTACACCTTACTTTAGAACTGACACAGTGTTCATTGTAAGGAAAGGATACTATTTGCAGGTTATTTTTAAACAGATAAATAAATATCTTGAAGGGAAATATTGGCATTGGAATCTCAGGATAATATGATCAATCCTCCTTTACCTTGTGCTCACCAAATCCTACCAAATAGGGTCTCATATTGACCAGTATCTCTGATTTTAGAAGCAGCTAAGTCATTCAGTGGATAGATCATTGAACCCGGAGTCAGGAAGACCTAGGATCAAGTCCACCCCCAGATATGCACTAGCTGTGTCCCTGAGCAAGTCAATTAACTCATCTGTCCCAGTGCCTTCATCACTAAAAATGAAGATAATAATAGCACCTTCTTCCCAAGGTTATTGTGAGGATAAAATAACATTTATAAATCACTTTACAAAACTTAGAACGCTATACAAATATTAGTTATTATTTCAAGCTATGGTGATTTGACAGGCTCCATAGAATATGCCTTGAATGTCACTCTAGGACATATGAAAATTAATTTATATTAAGCATAAGAAGTAATCTACCATCAGCAGAAAATCTTCAGTTCATATGAAACTTCATTTGAATAAAATGGGTTGACCAAAACTTGCTTTCCCTTATCGATTCTTTTGTTAGCCAAGTAGGTCTGAATTTCTGGGATGTTTATCATTACTGCTATTATATAACCTCCATGAAATACTAGTTGGATGCCTTGTTGTGCTGAGCAGATGATTCTAGATTTAAGGGTAAGTCATAACATTTTCTAAAATGCTAAAAGGTTTTGAGTCTCTTATGACCTGATTTTTCTATCTGAGGACCAGTCTAGTTAAGTTTGGAGAGGCTTACCACCAGTAATTTGGCATCAAGCAAAAAATTCTTTAGCTATAGCAGTCCATGAACCAAAGAAATATACATATACCTATATGATATCTCTCAAGATTGAGAAAGAGTTATATATTATATTTAATATATTCGTTATAATATAAATACAATATATTAATGTTGTACAATATTAATACATCACACTATATCTGTGTATATATGGATACATGTATCTCCATATGTGTGTAGATACACATATATATGTATCTCTCTTCAAAGATCCATTTCTGCTTTTAAAATTATAGTCAGTAGAAAGGAAAGCAGAATGAGAGGTGCTAGATTTTTCTAGAAACATTAATTTAACTGCCGATACTCTAAACTCGAGATGTTTGTTCAATGATCAGTGAGAAGATACACTGTTAAAGGAACTGAACCATGCCAGTACTGACATGTTCTCTATAAGTGAAACCAGAAGCTATAAGAAAATCACAGCTAAACAGAAAGATGTCTTGAAGATTCTCCTTGGGAAGAGAAATAAATTAGTTGGGAGAGGTGGTGCCATTGTGTCCCAATGGCAGTAGCAAACACCATTTCATGGGATATAACCATCTTGCCTAGTAATTATAGTGATAAGTATGCATAGAATAATTCCTTATAGAAGGGAAGGTGGTCTAGACTCTCCTATTTACAGTTGACCCTAATCTGATTGCATCAGATTCTATGTACTACAGATCATCCTCCATGAGATCCATGTCCACTCAAAAGACATCAACCTAATAATCCAAATAGGAAAAAACCAAATGGATGAAAAATTCCTATTTATCTTTTAGATATGCCTAAGTTGCCATTCAGTTGAGTTAAAGCATCAGTACATATCTTTGATGGGTACTGCAAATAGACAATGATCTGGGCCCAGATTTAAACAGAAGATGATTGCATTTGGGAAACTGTGAAGTACTTTAAATGAGCTCAAACTACTTCATGACACAAAGTTAATCTTCCTAATATCAATATTCTTCCTGTAGTCCTTGATGGCTCTGCATCATGAAATACCATGTATGAAGAATCAAAATTGAAAATCTGTGGAGATATGTATTGTGGGTACATGTAGATGCACATGGGGGTGTAAGTGAACAGGGCATGTTGTAAGAACAGATAGACAACCAAAATATTGTGTGGGGATCTACGAAGCATTAAAAGACTCAGAAGAAGGTGTTCAAATATAAGTTTCTAAGAGACGCAATCAATTGCAAGCTCGAATATTAATTCTGAAGAGTGTTCATTCCAAGGATGCAAAAAAAAGTGTGTATAAATGGGGTACATGCTTCAAGAATCAGGGCATAAGAGGAATGAAGAGATATCATATCTTTCTTAGCCAAAAACGGGATTCTCCACCGCTTCTGCTATTATGTACCCCTACAAGAAACAGACAGGACAGTCCTGTAGCCCCCACCCCTGTCAGTGTATGTCTGTTCATTTGGCACACTTTTAAAACCCTCAGAGCTCTTATAACAGTTAGTATATGAAGTCCCAGGCAGACACCAGGACTCATATTCTGCATTCCTGTCTGACACATTTTATTAGAACTACATGACTCTCGAGTGGAAGCAATACCACCGATTCGTATAGAATTACAAAATTAACATTTAACATTTTGTGGGGTGATGGAATGAACTCTGTTCTGCTTCCATTGTGTTAGACTTTTCTGCTTAAAAATGGAAAGTGAAGGGTGAAATTGTTGTGTCTACTTTGTCTCTTCCAACAAACTGAAAATGTCTTATAGAGCTCTAGGAATTAACTTCTCCCTGTAGTTTTTCACGATTTACTTGTTGTAAAAGATTTTGAAAATTATCTTTTAATTCCCAAAACATATTGTCCAAATGTGATAGAGAATTCTTTACAATATAAGGAAAGAAAGAAAAAAGGCTTATTGCACTACTAGGCTTATAAAATCCAATTTAAGGGGCAGCTAAGTGGTGCAGTGAATAGAGTACTGGCCCTGAAGTCAGGAGGACCTGAGTTTACAACAGGCCTCAGACACTTGACACTTACTAGCTGTGCGACTTTAGGCAAGTCACTTAACCCCAACTGCCTTGCCTTCTCCCCTGTAAAAAAAAAATCCAATTTAATTAAATAATAATTAATGGAAAGTCTATTACAGTACGCGACAAGCACAATTTTAGGAATAGGGGAGATAAAGATGCAAAATAATACAATTGCTTCCTTGAAGGAGTTTACATTCTAATGAGGAATGCCACATAAAATTTCCTCATCTATAAAATGATAGGGTAGGATTAAATGAATTCTGAGTTCATCTCTAAAGTGTCTGATGGATTCTTTGAGACAGAGTTGAGGAGGAAAGGTGTTCTGGGGGCATGGGACAGTTTCTGCAAAGGTACATAGACAGAAGACAGAATGTTGTGTTTGGGGAATGATAAGTAGATCAGTTTGATTGGAATGTAGAGTAAATGAGTAGGAGTAATAGGAGCTCAGTCTAGAAAGATAATTTGAAGCCAGATTGTAGAAGAGCTAATGATGTTTAGTGGCATGTTCAGAAATGTGATTTAGGAATATCCATTTGCCATCTATGTGGAGGGTAGTTTGGAGAGGGGAGAGACTAGAGGCAAGGACATCAATTAGAAAGTTGTTGCCTTGGAACCTTTGCTATTGAGGAGACTCAGTGGGTCTCTTGGGCTAGGACATATGAGCTGCAGTGGACTAACATGATTGATGAGGTGTCTATACTAAGTCTGGTCCCAATACGGTGAGCTTTTGGGGGTGGAGGAGAGGATCAGAAATGGAGCAGCAGGTCAAAGATCCTATGCCAATAAGAATGGAATTTGTCTTGTGAGTTGCCTCTGTACATCCAGTCTCCAAGAGGTAGGGAGACTCAGTCTTAAAAAAAATTAAAATAGGAAGAAGGTTATTGTAAAAGTCCAGGTCAAAGGTGAAGGGGGCCTCAACTAGGATGGTAGTTTTGTAAGTAGAGAGAAGTGGATAGATACGAGTATGACTCTTCCTCCTAAAGATGCATTCTGGGGTATGTATATGCAGGGAGAAGAGAGAGATCTGAAGCTATATGGACTGTGGAAAGCATGTGTTTCTTATTTCTTAAGGGGGAGAAACAAAAAAAGATTCCACTTATTCAACTTATAGATGTTGAAAAAGACAGTCAAAATATGCTGGTTATCTACGTCCTATAATTTAGAGCCAGAATTCTTTCTTATATGTTTTTTTCTCCAATTACATGTTAAAACAATTTTTAAACATTTGGTTTTATTTTTAAGTTTTGAGTTCCAAATTCTATCCTTCCTTCCCTCCATCCCCTACCCCCTCCCTGAGATGGTAAACAATCCAATCCAGGTTATACATGTGCAATCACGTAAAACATTTCCATATTAGTCATTTTGTACAAGAAGACTCAAATAAAAAACAAAGAAAGAAGGGAGGAAGGAAGGAAGGAAGGAAGGAAGGAAGGAAGGAAGGAAGGAAGGAGGAAAAGAAGGAAGGAAGGAGGAAAAGAAGGAAGGAAGGAAGGAAGGAAGGAAGGAAGGAAGGAAGGAAAGAAAAAGTAAGTTAAAAGCAGCATGTTACAGTCTGTATTCAGACATCAGTTCCTTCTTTGGAGGCAGATAGCATGCTTCATCATTGTCTTGGATCATTGTATCACTGAGAATGGTTAAGTCATTCACAAGTTCTTCATCAAACAATATTTCTGTTATTGTGTACAACATTCTCCTGGTTCTGCTCACTTCACTATGCATCAGTTCACGTAAGCCTTTTCAGATATTTCTGAAATCATTCTGTTTGTTACTTCTTATAGCACAATAATATTCCATCACAATCATATACCACAGTTTGTTCAGCCATTCATCTACTGATGGGCATTGATTTCCAATTCTTAGCCATCACAAAAAGAGCTGCTATAAATATATATGTACAAATAGGTCATTTTCCCTTCTTTACAATCTCTTTAGGATATAGGCCTAGCAGTGGTATTGTGGATCAAATGGTATGTACGGTTTTATACCCCTTTGGGTATAGTTCTAAATTACACTGCACAATAGCTGGATCAATTCACAACTCCACCAACAATGAATGAGTGTCCCAATTTCCCCACATCCCCTCCAACATCTATCTTTTTCCTTTTTTTGTTATATTATTCAACTAGGTGTGACGTGGTACTTAAGAGCTGGTTTAATTTGCATTTCTCTAAGCAATAGTAATTTTTCATATGAACTATAGATATCTTTAATTTGAAAATTACCAGTCCATATCCTTCTTCTATTTATCAAATGGAGAATGACTTGTATTTTTATAACTCTGACTCAGATCTCTATATATATATGAGAAATGAGGCCTTTTATCAGAGATACTTGTTGAAAAATTTCCTCTAGATTTTGGCTTTCCTTTTCATTTTGGTTGCATTGGCTTTGTTTGCACAAAACTTTTTAATTTTGTATAACTATTAAACATTATGTAAAGTTCTCTATATTTTGTTTGGTCCTAAGGTCTTTCCTTATCTAGATTTGACAAATAAATTATTCCACGAAGAGCCAGAGTTCTTAACACTTCTTGTGTCATAGATCATTTCTCAGAATCATGTTTTCAAATGCATAAAATTAAATAGAGGATTATAAAGGATACCAATTATATTGACATATGGTTTTCAAAATATTTTAAGAGCCTAATTCACTGATCCCAAGTTAAGAACTCTTGTTTAGGAGAGTTCCCTATGGGTTTATTTTGTATTCAGACATTGCTATCTTTCCATCATATCCCTCAACCCATATTTCTCATTCCATCAGTGGAAGAATTTCCATTTCAGCAGTTCCAGAAGACTCCTAAGGTAGTACCCTGTTGGTTTTAAGAGTGGAAAGACCCTAGCAGGTCATTTCATAATTTTCAAGGCTCACACAAATAGACTAAGCATCTGACAATGAGAAGCTTCTGGGAAGGCTCAGGAAATGTGCAAATGCACATTTGTTTTACCAACTGCATCCTTACTAATCAGAGTCTTCCATTAGGCTTTCCCTTTCTAAACGCCTCATTGACTCAAACTGAACAAGCTGATATGATTCTGTGAATGGGACAAGAATCCACTATGCCATCCACTAGCACTTCCCAGGGTTACAGTCAGCTAATGCCATTGCACATCAAATCACTCAGGCTTCACGCCAGAAGGTTCCTGAAGCCCTACCATGGCCATTTTTCTTGCTTTCTTCCCTTCCCAACCAACATTCAAAATCATCCAATCAATTGCCCTATAAGAATGCAGCCCTTCAGAGAGTATACATCACATAGAAGCTTGGTGGCTCAGATGATAGAGTGACAGACTTGGAGGTAGTTAAGAACACCTAAATTCAAATCCTACCTCAGACATTCACTAGCTAAGTGACTCAGGACAAGTCACTTAACCTTTGCTGTCTATAAAATGGAGATAATAATAGCACCTACCTCTCCCCTCCACTAGGGTTGTTGTGAAGATCAAATGAGATTATTATGTGTAAATATATATATATATATACATATGTGTGTATGCATATATACATATATGTATATACACGCATACATATACACACATGTGTATGTGTACATATATGCATGTGTGTTACATATATATTGCACATGTATATGCAAAGTAATTTACAAACCCTAAAGTGTTCTATAGATGCTGTTTATGATAATTTATCATTATTATTATTTGGCCTGGAAGAGCATCATACCCTTTGACATCATGAACTCTCAATTAGAGGTTTATAATAGAATCTTGCCCATTACCATGTGTACTCTACAAAACATTCTCACTCAAGATAAATTCAGCAATTAGTCAACAAATCTTGGTTCCAATCTGGTCCCAAAGTGTCTGGGACCAGATTGGAATGCCCTAAGTTTTCCAATTTCTGTGCGATTGAAGAAGGAGATAGATAGATAGATAGATAGATAGATAGATAGATAGATAGATATAGATATATATATATATATATATGGCCTCCAGTCATTTGACATTAACATCAGCACTAGCACTCCTAGAAAATATTACTAGAAGCTGGCAAAGGAACTTTTTAGAAGATAAATTCTCATTATTAACATTTTTTACACAGAACTTTATCAAAATCAAAATCTCCAAACTGCCTCAGTTGTAAACCAATTATGCAATTCCCAAAAGGACTAGATTTGAAGTAGGACCCACATCCCCAGAAGCAGACATCCCTTTTCCTACCAAGCAATCTCAGTTTGTCACTTTTGATTTACAATCTATGTCTGCTAAAGAAGCTGCTGGAACCATTAGTGAAAACATGCAAGTATGCTTATGAAAGGATGCTGCTGTCTGGCATTAAATTACTTTCCAGAGGGCAAGTTCAATCAAACCTGCAGTAACTGTCTGCCCTGAGCTCACTCTGTCAGTGTATAAGCTATTATTACATCTAAGATGGAAAATACAGTCAAGGAATTATTTGCCCTCCATCCCCTTCATGAAACGCAAATGTGCCATTAAAATTCTGCTGTTGTGACTCCTTCTGATTTCTACATTGGTGATAAATTTCAAATGCTTAAAGTTGTAAGTGTGATATAGTTGGGATATTGGGAGAGGAGAGCTAGAAGCTATGTTGGTTCTTTGTACGTAATAGCTTACTCTCAAATTGCACGTTTTTCTGTATTCAGCATTCTTAAGATGATACACCCAGTAGAATATAGTTTATCTTTTGTATTCATGGTAAATTTAGAGCATTTCCTAGATGCCTAAGAAGTCTTCTTCTCTCTTCCTTATAAAATATTACAAAACAATATTTATACCATGGTAAGCCCCTTTTCTTTAGCCTTAATATTGTGATTGTTACTTAAAACATCAGTGCCAGTTCTAGTTCCATATTACATAAACTATTTGATATAGAGTGTTTACAAACTTTACAAACTTTACAAAAGATATATGTGTTTACAAACACATGAAAAAATTAACCCACTTAAACCTGAGTCAAACAAAACAGAGCCTTCTTATATACAATTTTAGATTCTCTAGCCAACTAAGGAGAAAAGGATTTAGGTCACAAAGCATACAATTCAATAAAGACCATTCTAAAGTAATGGTTCTCAAATGTTCTGGTCTTGGGACCCCTTTATATTCTTAAAAAATATGGAGGAATTGATAAATGGTCAAAGAATATGAACAGGCTGTTTTCAGACAAAGAAATATATAGACTATAGATAACTATAGTCATATGAAAAATTATCTAAATTACTCTTGATTAGAAAAATTCTAATTCAAACAACTCTGGTACTACCTCACAACTAACAGATTGACTAATGTGAAAGAAAAGGAAAATGAAAAATATTAGAGAGGATGTGGAAAATTGGAACATCAATGCACTGTTGGCAGAGTTGTGAATTGATCCAACCATTCTGGAGAACAATTTGGAACTATACCCAAAGGGCTATTGAACTGTGCATATCCTTTAGTCCAGTGATATCTCTACCATGTCTGAATCCCAAAGAGATTTTTTTAAAAAAAGGAAAATGACCTACACATACAAAAATATTTGTAGCAGCTCTTTTGGTGTCGGCAAAGAATTGGAAATTGAGGGCTGCCCGTTAAATGGGGAATGACTAAACAAGTTGTGGTATATGACTGTGATAATGCATTGTGCTATAAAAAATAATGAGCAGGATGCCTTCAGGAAATCCTGGAAAGACTTACATGAACTGATGCAAAGTGTATCAGCTATGAATAATTTAGCTATTCTCAGCAATACAAAGATCCAAGACAATTCCAAAGGTCTTATGATGAAAAATGTTCTCTACCTCTGGAGAAAGCTATGATGGAGGCTGGTCAAAGCATACTTTTGTTTATTTTCTTTATTTTTTGTGGGGATTTTTTGGTCCATGTTTCCTTTTACAACATGATTAATATAGAAGTATTTTTTCATGGCTGCATATGCATAACCCATATCAAACTGCTTGCTTTCTCAATGAAAAGAAAGTAGAGAAGGGAATTTGGAATTCAAAAATTTTTAAATGAATGTTTAAAATAGTTTTTATACATAATCAGAAAAATAAAATATTTAAAACACACAAAAAATTTAATAATATGGATGACCTCCAAAAGAGCTTTTGCCTATATGGATTACATCTATGGATATCTACCATATTAGAAATTTTAAAATCTGAATATTATTACAAAAATAGTTTTGACATTGTTCGACTCCCTAAAAGGATCTTGTGTCTTTATACCATACTTTGAAAACCCCTGCTCAAAAGTACCTAACAAATACTTGAGGACATAATGGCATACTCATGTAGATTGCATTGGAAGGAATATAAATGACCTTAATATTATATGATTTAAAAACAAAATTTTCTTTGACATCTAAAATCTTCCAATTCATTAAATCTCAAGAAAGAATGTGAGGTGATTCAGCCAAAGCTGAAACAATAGCAGGATATGTCAGATCACATATATCAAATGAAAAAAAATATATAATAAAAAGAAAACTATTGCAAATAATGTAAGCAATGAAACTCAGAGTGGAAATGTGGGTGTGGAAAATACCTTTGGTGGAAAATATCTTTCCATGTGCTCTAAAAAATGGAAACAGGCATGAAGAGCATTGCGTGTAGGGAAAATGCAAAGGAAACCTTGGAGTTTTACAGGCTGGTTAGTATTACTCAGTGGAATTCCCTAGCTGAAAAAATAATTAAGTCAAAGTTTTTTTTTTAACTTAATAAGTTAATGGTCACTGATTGAGCTTCCAGATAAGAGGGCTTAACTTTCAATCTTCCCAATTTAAATGAAAAGAAAGTAAACAGTAAGTGTGTGACCAGATTTTCCTCCATCCTCATACCCAATTATCTTACGTAAAACTTCATACTACTAGATGAAAAGGTTTATTGCATAGAGCTTGATCTCCAATCATGATCTGATTTCTTCCATTGACACATGAGAAGAAAAAGAGGATAAGCATGTATTAAACACTGTAAAATATTATTTCATTTGATTCTCAAATATTATTTCAATTTTGTTCTCATGACAACCCTGTGAGATAGATGCTACTACCATTCCCACTTTACAGTTAAGGAAACTGAGACATACAAGTTAAGTGACTTGCCCAGGTTCACATAACTAATGTGTTTGAGGTTGGATTTGAACTCAGGTTTGTCCTGACTTCAGGCTCAGCACTCTGCACACTCCACCCCCTACCTCCCTCTAAAAAAAAAAAAAAAAGAAAAAAAGATAAGTAAAATAAGATTCTTAGACACTGGTCCATTGTTCCTTATCACCTTACTGTTACATGAGGTCAGTTATTACCTTCTACTTGTTGTGGATTTCAAAGAGAAAAACTCTTTTTAAAGTAATATACTTTCTTCCAAATAGTTCCATAATGGGACAAACTTTAAAATGTCTGAGTTTTATTTCATATGAAAACTCTGAGTAGTTTGAAGTGCAGGGAAAAAAAATACTGCCAAGGGAGCTCTGATTTTAAAATATAACAAGAGCTGTTTTGAATTCTAATGAACTTGTTTCCATGCCAACTTTTGTCAAATCTGGAAAAAATTAAAATAATTTTCTCTCACTTGAGTTCCTTCCATTGTGAGATATCCTTTCCCTTCTCACAGTCAATACATTCAGCACCAAATGGACATCCAATTCATTAAGCACTAGGGGAGAAAGTCAAGGGTTAAGTAAATAAGAAAATCACATTAATATCTAGGTCTAAATGTTTTAACAGAGCAAAGGAATCTGTTTAATCATTCAAGTCAACAAAGGTTAAGATAATATAACAAACTTCTAAATGCCTTCCTTTTCTAGAACTTCATCCTTCCTGCTAAAGACATTTTTAAGATGCTATCAGTTTTGCATAGCTCCAGCTGTTAGGAAAATTTACTTGAATATACCATGAGGAGAAAAGAATTTTATTAAACTAGTGGAGCCTAGCTCCTTGGTGGCATCTTGTTGCTACTGGACATGGCACTCATAGTGAACTAACTGTTAATTGATGAATTTTAAAGCTGATAAAAATATGATTTATTAGGGCTAGGTGTCATTTGGCAGGTGAATGGTGGCCAACTGATTAGGACATTGTGATGCTGACCAAAAAGTAATTTCTCAAGATACAGTCTTATTTAATATCCTGTACTTGGTTAACAATCCCTCTGCCACGTTAGAATGACCTTGTCCCTTTCTTGAAGCCAACATTAAGTATTAAAAGACATTGATAATGTAAACATTTTCATTTAATCTGGGGCATTAGGAAAGAAATGGATATATTCATATGTTAACATTAAAGCAAAAGGGCATCCTTTTGATTCTCAGGGACTAAGGACATGACATAGGAGAAAAGATTTCTATGAATTAGAGACCAACAATAACAAAAAAATGTTCTATATAAGTCAAAGACTGATAAAGCACCATTAAAGATGATGCCAGTAGATTGAACTTGGAGTCAGATCATCTGGGTTCCAGTTAAAGCTCCCATCACATTCAATTAAAGCTGAGTAACCCTGGGCAAGACACTTTACTTCTGTAGAAGTCATATTCTTACTCTTTGAAATGGTAACGACATTCTTTTAATACAGACCTCATAGGACAGTTGTGTTTCATAAACTACAAAGGAAACTGAAAAGCAATGTGGCATATACTACATAGAGAATAAGTTTCCCAGGTAAGAAGGTCCGGGTTTCAGTTCCTCCTCTGTTCTTACACCTGAGACAGCCAGAAGGCTTAGAGGATAGAGTTGGTCTTAGAATCAGAAAGAATTGAGTTCAAAGCTGTGCAACCCTGGGCAAGTCACTTAACCTCTGTATATCTCAGTTTCTTTATCTCTAAAATATGGGGGTTGAATGCAAGGGACAACAAGGTCCCTTCCAGGTCTAAATATGTTCTTATGACTCCATCTTTCTGTTTCCAAGACTAAAAATATAAGTTGCAAAGAAGGTGCTAAAATACATTGATAGAGAGAATTTCTTCACTAAGAGGTTCTTATGCCATCAAAATCATGTCTGGTTGAAAATAAACACCTAAATTATTATTATTTTTTTTAAAAAAACACTTCTTGAGGGTGTTTATTTTGCTATTCACCTTCAGTGTTATGCTTCAGGTCAGAAAATGTAATTAAAATTTCTCTCCTGATAAAAGAAACTCTTTTTTAAAAAGCAGGACTAAAAAATAGCATGTTCTTTGGGACGGAGAAAATGAGCTTCATTCGGCACATTTACTACAGGAGAAATCACAAATACCAAATACACAGGATGATGCCCTTCTCAGGATCCACATCCCAGGACTGTGATGTAGGTGTTGTAACAAGGTCCTGGAGGAGTTCCACTTGGATGGGGGTGGTGGGGTCAAGAATGATCTACCTCCGACTCAGTTCCACAGGGGGAGTGTAACTTGATCACAGCAGTGAGAATGTATTCAATTGAAATTTCTGTGTTTGTTCTGGTAATAAGGGGCATGGAATAGAATGCCTGAAAACATTCTTGCTTCCCACTCAGTTGTCTCTTTCAAAGAATCTCAGAGCTGGAGGTCAAGAAGTACAATCCCCCAGCACAGTGTTGTCATGATCCCTATATCATATTTGAATGGTGATCATTCAGCCTGTACTTGAGGGTAAATTCATAACCCCACAAACCTGAGATACTATGCTACCCCGACATTATAAAGGAAAATCATCTCTTGGTGATGCATGCCAAGCGTGGCAACATTTTAAATGAATAGAATATAGAACTATTTGCCTAAATGGAACACTTAGTTTGCCTGAGGGACTGAATTGGAGATGAATAGCAATCCTCTAAGGACATTTCCAGGAAGAACCCAAATTCTAAAGTCAGAATGAATGAATCTATATCCATGATAGACAAATACTGACATCTGTCAACAGAGCATCCCAGTGGAGGTAGAATATGACGGATATTTACAGTAGTAATGTTAAACCCAAAATACATGGTTATTATAATTATATTATATTATATCATATTATATTATATTTATTATATCATATCATATTATATTATATATAATTCTATAATAATTGGTTGAATTTTAATGGGTGGAAATATTTAGAGAGACTACAGGGAGTAGTAGATAGAGAACTGGTCTCAAAACCAGTAAGACCTGGGTTCGAAACCCACCTCTGATGGTGGTGTGACCCTGGACAAGTCTCATAACTTCTCTATGCTTCAGTTTCTTCATCTGTATAATGAAGAGCTTGGACTCAATGGCCTCTTCTAGCTTGTATCTAAGATTCTATGATGCTGGCCAAATCACTTAACTACTTTCAGCCTCAGTTTCCTCCTCTGTAAAGTGGTGATGATAACAGCACCTACTTCCCAGGGTTGTTCTTGTGGGACCCAAAGGAGATAGTATATAAAACATTCTGCAAGCTTAAAATGCTTGATAAATGTTAGCCATATTGCTGACGACAGGCTATGTGGCTTTGGAGTCAGATAAACCAAAATTTAAGCCCCACCTCTGACACATACTGCCTGTGTGACCCTACCCAAGTCACTTAATCCCTTAGTGCACTAGGAAAATTCTTTAAGAGAGATTTTCTCTACTAAGCTGCAGAGGAGGTGCCAATTTCCAGTGATAGTATCACACGGTCAATAAATATTTAGTACGTGCTTATTGGACAGCTAGGTTGCATAGTGGATAGGACCAGAGTTAGGAAGACCTGAGTTCAAATCTACCCTTAGACCCTTATTAGCTATGTGACCTTGGGCAAGTCACTTAACCCTGTTTGCCTCTATTTCCTCATCTATAAAATGAGCTGGAGAAGGAAATGGCAAATCACTCCAGCATCTTTGCCAAGAAAATCCCAAATGGGGTCACGGAGAGTCAGACACGACTGAAATGAACAAGACTAAAATGGATATGAATTCAAGTGCTTACTATGTTCCAGGATGAGGGTACAAAGGAAGATTTAAAAAAAAAAAACTAGTCCTTGTTTATAAAAAGCATACATTCTAACAGGGGTGCCAAAATATAAATAACAAGGTACATACAAGATACAAACAGAGCAGGGACGGAAAGGCACCAACAGCTGCAGGACCAGAAGAGGCTTCCTGCAAAAAGTAAGAGCTCAGTGTTGAAGGAAGGCAGGGGAACTAGGAGGTGAAGGCAAAGGGGCAGGAGATTCCAGGAATCGAAGGCAGCCAGTACAAACACAGCGATAAATGAAACTGAGTGTCACGTGTGAGGAGCTTCAAGTAGGCCAGTGTGGTTGGATTGTAGAGAGTGTGGAGGTTTGAATGTCAGACAGAATAGTTTATATATGATCCTGGAGGTGGTCCTCACAGGGGTAGGGGGTTGGGAGGGGTCAGACCAGCACACAGTCAACCTAGATATATTGGAGTCCTATTGGAGTACTTCGGACTACTCTAATAGTACAGAGCAGGAAGGTCCTGAAATAAGGCTGTGGTTGTGACCATGTGAGTGGAGTGAAGGGGCCATAGATGAAGGAACCAGAGTCCGTTAAAGTCGATATGACAAGATATGGAAATGATGTGAATATATGGGGTACATGAGGGAAATGATGCTGACAATGAGGTTGTGGGCATCTAGGAAGATGATACTGACCTTGAGAGGTTAGTTTGGAAGAGAGAAGGTTTTGGGGAAAAGACAATTAGCTTTGTTTTGGATTTGTTGAGTTTGAGATATCTATAGGAAGTCAGTTGGAAATATCCAAGAGGCTCAGGAGAGGGACTAGGGGTGGATGCACCTATACAGAGATCAGAACTAAACCCATGGAAGCTAAGATCACCAAGTAAGGTAGTCTAGCAAAATGGAAATAAGACCCAAGACAGTCTTGGGTAGAAGGAGTTTCCTCAGCTAGGTATTCCCTTGTACCAATGAAATCACACAATGAAATCCCTAGCCCTGTCTTTAAAAACCTATGGAAAATGGCAGTGATTTGTCTGTAGCAACTTTGGTTGAATGCAGTATAAATCTTAGAAAAGCCAACTATGCCTCCCAACTATCCAATGCAAGTTCTGTCAGTGGCCCTCTATTCTCCTTACAATCTCTCCCTAGGTAGTTTTACTTACTCCCCAAATTTCAACTATTACTTTGATATGGATTACCCCTGAATCTATATCACCAAGCTTGACTACTCTCTTGAATGTTAGTCCTTCATTTCCAGCTATCTTCTGGACATGCCAACCTAAATGGTACATGGGCAGTTCAAACTTATTATGTGATAAGAAATAAGAACCATCACCTTCTGCTTCAAACTAGGTTCTCCTTCTGATTTCTTTGATTTCTTTAAATGAGTTGGGGAGGGGGCACCATTTTATTAGTCACCAAGGCTTGAAATTCACTCCACTCATGCCCTACTCCATGATTATCCCCTCAGCTGTCTCACTTATAGGTCTTGCCACCAAGACCGGAAAGCACTCTCTAAGTTTTAACCCCTTCATTTCTAAAACTTTTAGCCTAGAGTTCCTGACTAGTGACTGCCTCATCTGCCCACTTTATCAGATTTCACTCCCTATTCTCCAGTCATCTTCTTAGGCTCCATAAAGCCACTGCCATGGTCTAGCTGTGTGGATACAAGAAAGTCACTCAATCTAACAGTGATTCAGGCAACCTTCTCAATTACCTTTTGAATTTTCTAGGAACTCCCTACACTCATGAAATTATAGGTTTTTACCAACAACAAATAAACAAAATTTACTTCACGTTTACTATTGAATAAAGTTCAAAATCACAAGCCTGGCATTCAAGCCTTCACACAATTCAACCCCAACCTGCCTTTCCACTCTTATCTTCTATAATTCCCTTCTCTAGCACAGAATAGCAAACCACAGCAATATGGACTTGGAAGGGTCCTTAGGAGCCACATAGTTAAAGAATTTTATAGATGAAGAAAATAGATAACTTGCTGTAACACACTTTGATTTTTTTCTATCTCTCTATCTTTCCTCATGCAATCTTTTCTAACTGAACTGTGGCATTTCTATCAGTTGAAAGCTCATTCACCCTTCCAAACCTAGGTCAAATGCTAACTCTTCCACAAAGTCATTCTATATCATTCTGGCCAAAAGTAATCTTTCACTACTTTGAGCACCTATGGCACCAACTTATACCAGTATTATCTCACTATTTCTTGCATAAAACACCCTGTCTCCCAATTCTGTACCTTTTCACTGGCTGTCAGCCATGTCAGCTCTCAACTAATACCATGCCACATATAAATGAATGGATGGACAGATGGACAGATGGATAGATTGACTGAATGAATGAATGCAGAGTGCTTCCTATTCCTTGGTTCAACACTTTCTTAAAGTCCTCACTAATTTGTTTCACCCATGACCTTCCACTTTCTTTTGAAACATTTGATGATGAAAAAGGTGTAGAGGTGGGGGGCGGTAAGGGAAGGGATGCAATAAAGACTTTGCTGTAGTGTTCCTTAAGTCATGTTCTACTCTCTGTGACCCCATTTGAAGGTTTTCTTGGCAAAGATACTGAAGTGCTTTGCCATTTTCTTTCCAGCTCATTTTACAGATGAGGAAACAGAGGCAAACAGGGTTAAGTCACTTGCCCAGGGTTACACTGCTAGTAAGATGGTAAGTACAGAAGGTTCTGGAGGAGAAAGTGAGGCTGGTGTCCTTGCACAGTCATTCCCTCAGTCAAATCAAAGTCAACTGCAAGTCATGTCATCATTTCCCTGATGCCATGGTCCTCTTCAAAAATGAAAGACAAACACAAGTGTCTGAGACCAGATTAGAATTCAGGTCTTCCTGATTTCAGAGCCTCTATCCACTACATGGTCTATAGTTTCCCAGGAAATACAGACTAATAACAAGTTAAAGCTCAGCAAGAGAAAGTCACCAGACAATGGACTGAGATGTTGGAAATAAAATGATCGTGTTAAGATAATGCAAACAAATGATAGTTCAAGTCAAGTACCACACTTTGGAGAAAAAGTTGGTGAAGGGAAAAAATGTGAAAGTCAAAGATAAAAAAAGGAAGAACTGAGTCTGCAAGACATTCTACTTCGCATTCTCAGATGATATATTATTTTGAAACGCTGAGATTTTCAGAGCAAGTAACCTAATTATGTTGAATTATAGTTGCTTTAGTGAGACGCTTACATCTACCTCCAGCTTGGGATGAAAAAAGATCAGTAACAACTTGTTTCTTACATTTCAATATATGCAAAGAGAGAGAAGGCTCCCTAAACTTTATAAATGTGCCTGCAAATCTGAAATGTTTCCAACTCTGTAGAATCTTTTTTTTGCTGTGGTTGTTTTGTTTATATAAGTTATACAAATTTCATTGCCCATCTAAGCTGTCCTTATGTCTACATGTCCATCAGTACCAATCATGGCAGTGATTTCTTCTGTTTCTGAATTCATCACCATCTTCTGACTTGAAAAAGCAATATATATATGATTTTTAAGAGCATGGATGGATTTTGGCCCCCCTCATTTCCTAATCTTAGAGCAGTATTTTAACGTTCTGTGATCTCAGTAATATGATTATTCCCTCCCCTGGTATAGTTTAAAATCTTCATTACAAGATTATAGTAGTTTTCATGAGTTGTTGCTGCAAAACAACAGTAATAACAACAAAAACAACCATCTGGTGACCACCTACCTGAGAAGAGTTTCTCTGAACTTAATTAGTCTAATCCTTGGATGAGAGGCATATAGTTAGTTTGGTAGGACTTCAGCCAGAGGTTGAGCCTAGCTGGCACTAACTTCCAAATCCAGATTTACCTCCATAGTACAAAGAGCCACTGGAGGAGGATTTTAGTGGTTTTACTAAGTAAATATTATGCAAAAGACAGCGAATTCTATTTGGTATATAGTTTCTTCAAAATCTGGTACCAAGGCACTCAGATTCCCACTCACAAAAACCCTCCATGAACATGGGATCTAAGCCATATGCCTCAATACAAAGTGAAAGTCAGGGGAGGAAAAAAAGATCAATATTTTCCTATTTCTCACCTGAACCCCTAAAGGATCTTGTGAAAGTTGGCCTACATTCACATGAAAACTGGCTGAGACCTCTGTGAAATGCCGTCTGGGCTCAGCAAAACAGTTCATGAACTCTGGCCAAACTTTCAACGAACCTGACCCGAGCTCTGAGTTTGGAATGCAACATGACACCAGGTGAGATTTCACATAGCTTCAGGTTTCATTTGAAAACTTGGCTCAACTTTCTAATCAATCATCACTCCTTGGAACAATGAAAGCCAACACACCTTTTCTAAAAATGAGCACTGATGACAGCTAAAGCATCGAGCCGCCCCTTAATTCTGTTTTGCCAAGAGAAGATCTTTCACAGATAAAACAGTTTTGTCCTTACCTGGAGCAGAAGGTTTGAGTGATTCTGATGCAGTGTGAAGAAAGAAATGAATGAGGTGCCATGTGAAATAAGCACCTGGCAGAAGGTAAGTTTATCTAACCTAATTGGAAGGGGTTCTCTATTCACATTCACAACAACCAATATCATGTTTAATCATCTTACCCAGGGAGATGTGTATTTAGCCTGAAGACCATCACCAGCAAGGGTAACTGCCAGGAGCAGTGGAATGTTCAGAGGCAAGATCTCTGCTCTACATTCATAACAGTTAAAGAATAGGAGGGGAAAACAAGAGGCTGAATAATTCATTTTGAGAAACAATGAGAGGATGGGTCAATGAGATTGTGAGCCTCTCAAGCAGGCATCTCTTCAAGCTTCTGCAACAAAACCCTCCAAGCCCAGCATAAACCATTTTGGTCATCGTCAATGCACAGGGCATATGGCAGAAACATATTGCTGCTTTCAACCTGAAGTTTTAACTTGCTGTACCATTCCTTTTAAAAAATGACCTTGTCTTCCCCTGAAAGCTTGCTTTTGCTTCTAGTGACATGAGAAAATGGAGCAGCGTGTAACCCAACCAAGGCACTACATCATTAGAACAGTATGTCTGAACACGGGGGTAATGAGGCACAGATGTGAAGTCGGGGAATTGGCACTACCCAAGGTAACAAAGGAATGTTCACCACTGCATTGTAATGGTTAAAATAACCACATTTGAGAAAGAAAAAAGAAACCCCATTGACAATTTCTTCCACGTATATCTGAAGCTAAAGTTCTATCTTTTAAATGCTTTTAACATCTCTAGAATAAGAGAAACCACAGTATTGTTTATACTTAGCATGAAATATTTGCATGTTCTTCATATAATATTTGCAATACATTCTTCTTATAGTACCTAGAATTTAAGTGAAACCTCAGAGTCCAGCCAATAATGACTGACAGTCTTTGTACTGCAGAAGGTCAAGATTCTTGAATAGATTTTCATAGAAATGGAAAGGTGGTAGTATTTTTTTTAATTTAAAATTATTCTGATTCCTACAGAGCAGGGTTCATTACTGTAAAGCATTCTACTAATAAATCACAAATTAAGATACAGCAATATTATGCATATATACAAGCTACATCCCTATACACAGACTACCATTACTTAAAATGCTTGCCAGAGCAGTCTCGCTTAGAGATGATAAGGCATTCATTCTTGCTAGAAGCTACAAAACATGCAGGGCATAGGCAGCTAATAAGCCAGGGTACTTTTTATTAAATTAGTTTAGTGCTAAGAGCTCATTTTCTACTTAGGGTGGGAAGAAACATTTTTTTTTTTCTTAAAGAAAACGCTTACCCGAGGGCCCTGATCCCCTTGATCACCCTGCAAAGTGGAAAGATGAGATGATAGTTTTAACACAGCATATGTGTGCTACTATCTCATAATCTCAAATTACAGTATGTCAAGATAGACTAGGTCTAGATCTATGATAGCTCTGCTTGTTTTTAATTTGGCTAGGATCACCCATGTCATATATTTACTCACCTTGTCACCTTTGGGACCAGGAGGGCCCTAAAAAAGAGAAAGAGAAAGAAGAGAAACTATTATTATAACCTGAATAGACCACTAACTGAACTAAGGGATGTGTGAGCAAAATACACGGTATTCCTTATCATGGTAACTCCTACACGAACTAATGATTCTGTAGCCATATTTGCGTTCACAGTAAAAAAAAAAAAAAAGAAAAGCAAAACAAAGGCTATAGTTAAATGTTCATTGAAAAGGTTAGTAGGGATTCTAAAAATCAGAATATAATCATTTCTGCCCATAAAAACACCAGTAATCTTGCTTGCTTTCTCATTAGTGTTCTTTCTCTCTCTCTCCCTTTCCCTCCCTCTCTTTCTCTCTCTCTCTCTCTCTCCCTCTCTCTCTCTCTCTCTCTCTCTCTCTCTCTCTCTCTCTCTCTCTCTCTCACACACACACACACACACACACACACACACACCGACCCTATCATAGAGACACTGAATGCCAGAGTTACCAGGATGCCGCCTCAGTCTTGTGCTGGGATATGGGGAGGTAGAGGAAAGAACAAGCATTTATTTTCTACTACGCACCAGACACTGTGATAAGTACTTCACAAATATTATTTCATCTGATCTTATATATACACAAATATATGATATATCCAGCGGACACACTTATGTCAAATCAATTCAAGAAACATTTCTTAAGTGCCTACTAGATACAGAGCATGGGGGAGAGGCCGAGGGAGATGTATGGGGGAGTTTTAGAATTTAGGTAAGATAGATACACATGGTCTTCTGAAACTTATTGATTTGGTAGGGATATTTGACACACATACCAATAATAATAATATAGAACAATCTAGGATAAATGTGTTAGAGTGCTGCAAAAAGCTATGTGAGGTCTAGGAGAGAAGGTTATTTTTACCTGAAAGTAGAAGGGAGGAAGGCAGAGATGATAGTGTTCAGTGGGTTGGGAGAAAATAGAGAAAAGAGATTTCAACACTAGAGGAATGGGTGAAGGGGTAAGTGTACATTAGAGTCACAGAGGGCTCCCAGTCTTTCCTAATTTACCTGCATTCTATGAAGACAAATAGGATAATATTAAAGTCCTTTTTAAACATAGAAACATAGATTTATAGATGGAAGGGCACTAAAAAAACCTTCGAAGCCAACCTCTACATTTTACAGTTGAGGCCCTAAAAGTGTCTAAGTGATTTGATCAAGGTAACATTAACAAGTAGCATAGGGCAATGCCAAGGTTTCAATCCAGGCATTCTGATTCCAAATTTCCATTGTACTATGCTGCCTCTCAATCTTCTTGTGGATGGTAAAATCCAGGTGTTACCATTATTGTTAATTATTCATCAATATCCTAATGATTGGAATTTTTTGCACAGGGAATTCCCTGTGCCAGTATAGATCATAAACCACTCACAAATTAAGAGATGGTTTTTGAGGGGCGGCTAGGTGGCACAGTGAATAGAGCATCGGCCCTGGAGTCAGGAGGACCTAAGTTTGAATCTGGCTTCAGACATTTAACATGTAGTAGCCATGTGACCTTGGGCAAGTCATTTAACCCTAATTGCCCTGCCCTTCCCCCCTTCAAAAAGCAAAAAAAAAAAAAAAAAAGAGAGAGAGAGAGAAAGAGTCTTTGAGAGTTGCCAAGTCTTAAAGTTTCATCAGGCCAACTTAATGGCAGGTCTCTTCCACTCTGTCAGGCTGGTGCTTAAATAAGAGACACATGGATAGACTGCAAGGATTGTTTGGTTGCATTTGAAGCTTTTGTATCAGGTAGGACCTGCCAAGAGTTTACACTCTGCTCTTCTAACATCTGATAAACCAGGTTCACCTCCATATCATAAGAAAGCATTAAAGTGAAATCTTAGTGTTATTAATAACAAATTACTCCATACACAGAATCATCACAGATTTAAGTAGGAAAGAAACTTGGCCTTAAATTTCACTGAACTTGAAAAAATTGGTAGAGTAGGAAGAAGATTGGAGCCAGGGTCGAATTCTAACTCGAGTATTTACTATCTGTGTGACCTTGGTAAGTCATGTAACCTCTTTCATCTGGAATGTGAGGCATTTGGACTGGATGACCTTTAAGGTCCTTCCAACTCTAAACATGTGATCCTAGGAGGCCATCAAGTAATCTACCTAGACAAAGAGTAAGGGGGGAAGAAAGAAGAGAATTAAATCAAGGAAGAATATTCGTTTGAGGAGTGTATTTGGGTAGGATATCATGTGTTCTCTCAACTATCACTGGAAAAACTTGATAATTTTGTTTCAGTAGGTAGCCCACAGACTGGGTACCATGGATGGGGACTAATATTTGGTTCAGAAATACTCCATAATGGGATAGCTATCATAATGCAGAACATCAAATATTTGATTTATTACCCACAATTCTGAAAGTTTCCTGGTTTTATTGCCTTAAAATGTTAAAATTTATTCAATGCTATTTAATTTATTCACATTTTAGGGAATTCCTATTTTTCAGGGTTCTGGAAGTCTCTACTGTCCCATAAATCACAAAATTTATAACAATGCTATGAGAATAAAGGAATTTTAAAAGATAAGCTTTTGTTTCAGGGAGAAGTTTGAAGTCATCAAAGTGTGTGGTGGGGAAGGTGGTTAACAGGATGCAACATACTGCGCAGTCAGAAAGAATTTACTTAACGCCTACTATGTGCACTGTACTAAATAAACTCTGGAAATACCAAAGACAGTCCCTGCCCAAGAGAAGTTCACATTTTTCTAGAGGAAACAACAAGCAAATTTGTACAAACAAGCTCTAGACAGAATAAATAGAAAATAATTAACAGAGGGAAGACACCAGAACTTAAATTAAGAGGAACTAGGGAAGGTATCTTTGCACTCAAAGAATGACTCAGTGGTAGAAAGGATGTCATCCAAGAAATATATAAGTGAAAAATTAATAGGCTTGGTCAACCTGGCAAGAACAACAGATGATAAAGTACAGTTTGTGGGTTCCATTGGTATTCTTGGGATGATAAGAGAAAGTAAGGAAAGATCCCAACACATTGGGTGGACTCCCTCCTCCAAGAATGGCAAACTATCAAGAACAAACAGAAAAGAACTGCATATGGGAAAAAGATGTGGACGGATTTTGATCTGCATTGCTAGAGGGAGTGTGTCCCTTGATGAGATTCAGAGATTCATTTGAATTTTAGAGTATCTGGGTATTTAATACGACCATCTTCAAACATTTACCAGTTGTGTGTGGCAAGTAACTTAATCTCTCTCTGCTTCAGTTTCCTTATCTATGAAATGAAGATAAGAATAGCACCTATCTTCCAGGGTTATTGTGAGGATAAAAATAAGATATTTGTCAAGAGTTCTGCAAATTTCAAACTATGTAGTAGAGAAGAAATATATAAAATAGAAGTAAACTATGTAGTTTAGAGAAAAGGGAGGAGGAGGAGGAGGAAGGAGAGGAGGATGAGAAGTACATGGAGAAGAAGGAGGAGGAAAAAGAGGAAGAGGAAGAGGAGGAGAAAGGGGAGAAGGAGGAGGAGGAGCAGGAGGAGGAGGTGAAGAAGGAGAAGGAAAAGGAGAAGGAGGAGGAGGAAGAGGAAGAGGAGGAGGAGGAAGAGAAGAAAGAAGAAGAAGAAATCTATTGAGAGTCTTTTATAGGCATAGCTCTGTAAAAGGGACCAAGAGACTGCAGGTACCCAAATGGAAAAATAACACTGTTCCTGCCCTCAACTAGCTTGCCCTAGGATAGATTCGAAAAAGGTTCCTACATTTGCACATCAAATATCCAGCATCACCATGGAAGAGGTCTATTGTATAAGCAAATTTTCTGGGGAAATGTAGTCTGTCTCTTTTAAGTGCCAAAGGGTTTTTTATTTGTTTTTTTAAATTTAAACAATTTCAGTGAAAGTCTTTCTAAAATTATTACACATCATTCATTATTGTTCACCATTATGACTATCGATTGTTACACTGCATTGTAATGCAGCAATGTCCCCAGGGCTCTTTAGTCACACAGGGTAGTTTGCTCCTACATAAATTAGGCAGACCTTGCAATACTTTTTGAATGACTGTGGCTGCTTTTTTTTTCTTCTCCTTTGGTTGTTTTTTCTTGCTGCTGTCAGTGTTTGTGAGTCCAGAACTCACCCCCATTCCAACCTGCCACTTTTGATCTGCTATGGGTAAGAGAAACCAAATAAACAATACTTTAAGAGCTATGTGTAAACCAAGGGCCAGTGGTTCTGAAATAGAGACTTGAGATTCTCTGGCAAAAAAAGTGAATAAGCTTTAGTGCATTAGACTTATACCATGTCTTTCAGTAGTTCCTAGCTGTAGGCTGATTCTCAGTGGTCTTGGGTGTTTAGGGCTTTCAGTCATTCTTTGATAAACAGGAGAACAAAGCCTTTCATAAAAATGTATCCACCTAGAAATCTAGGTCAGGAGCTTTCAAACACACCAATCTTGAGTAAACCAAATAGTGATAAAAAGAGGGCTGGTTACATCCTTAGCTGTCTAGAGTTAGAGAAATGAATCCTTTTTGATCCTGATCACAGGACATCCTCCGTCTTCTGGAGGAAGGAATCTAATCAAGCTAGATGGCATTTAAGTTCACTGTCTGTGGCACTCTAGGGCGGGGATTCTTTTATTTGTTTGTTTCTGTTGTTAATGAACTCATTTATTTTTAGTTTTCAATATTCATTTCCACAAGATTTTGAGTTCCAAATTTTCTCTCTGTCTCTCCCCTACCCCCACCCCAAGATAGTGAGCCTACTGAATATCCCTTCTCCCAATCTTCTCTCTCTTATATCCTAACCCTAACCCTGCTAACTTTCTTGTAGGGCAAGGTGGATTTCTATACCCCATTGCCTGTATATCTTATTTCACTGTTGCACATCGAAAAAAAAAATTTTTTTAACATTTGTTTTTAAAACTTTGATTTCCAGATTCTTTCCCTTCTTCCCTTCTCAGCCCCCCTCCCCAAGACAAGCAGTTCAATATAGGTTGTACATGTGTAGTTATGCAAAACATTTCCATAGTAGTTATATTGTGAAAGACTATTTCCCTCCATCCTATCCCACTCCATCCCCATTTATTCTATTTTCTTCTTTGACCCTGTCCCCTTTTCAAAACTGTTTGCTTCTAACTGTAGGGAAGGGATTCTTAACCGGAGATCTATGAAACTAGGTTTGAAGGAGTTCAGGAATATGGTTGTTTTTGAAAAGTATTTTGATAACTATATCTCAATATAATTAGTTCCTTTGTAATCTTATATTTTACCATATATATAAGATCACACACACATATGTATATATCCTATATATAGAATCCTAAATTTTATGTATTTATACATTTACAAATGTGATTCTGAGAAAAGGTCCATAGATTTCACCAAATTTCCAAAGAGGATCTTGACATCAAAAAGGTAAGGAAATCCTACTCTAAGGCTTCTCAAATTCATGCAGTAACTACATGCCTTCAATGACAGACATTCTAAACATTCTCTTTTTCTCTTTATTTGCTTTTATCTTTTAAATTCACTTTCACCTTTTCCATTATGAATGAAGTTAAATCATCATACATTTTTGGGTCAGAGATTTAGAGCTAGAAGAAGCCTTAGAGGTCATTTAATCCAAATCTTATTTTACAGAAATTGAGAAAATGGAGGCCCAGAATGATGTGACTACCCAATCCCACAGCTAGTAATTGGCAAGGAGAGTATTCAAAACCAGATGCTCTGGCTCCAGGTCTTTACAATATGCAGTTCTGCCTCCCACCCTCTACCCATTGGTTTGGGTAAAACTTAATGGTGATAACATGTAGAAAACAACCATTTTACTGTCAGAAGAACTAACCATCGTTTTTGTGGAGCAACAGTTACTATGTAATTTATGGATATTCATGCATTACCTCAAATTATTGTGGGAAATAAGCTATCTTTTAAAAATGTATGTTCATTCTCCCCAAACATCTCAAGTTTTCAGATGAAGCCAGAAATAGTAAGATATTAAGCCCTATTTTGACAGTCATGTTAGCAGGCTACCCACAAGTGAAATATATATTCAGTTATATATTATAGTATAATAATAGTATACTCTATACACTATAATATATGCTAAGTTATTATATATACATATACATACTAATATTTCATTTAACTTCTATCTTCAGGTTAAGTGTCATTTCACATATGCAGATCTTTTAGATAACTCAGGTTTACCTCAAAATGTTACAATTTTGTAACAAAGACTAATTTTTTAAATAAAATTTTTAATGATATCTAGTGGAGATATTTTTAAAACTTTTTTAAAAAAAATTTCCCATCTTCTTAAGCTGAGACTTAAACTAACCTTGTCACAATAACTTCCATTAATCATTACAAATATCTATTTTTCTATTTTGTCAATTTTAAGTCCCTTTTAAAAAAAAACTATACAATCATTTAAAAAAAAATAAACCATAAAGTATGAAATTACTTTGGAAAGCTATAATAGATCCATTTCTGATCATTTTAATAATGGACACCCATCCCAACTCCATTAATTACAATGGTTTCCTATCACCCCCAGGATCAAATATAAAATCCTCTTTTTACTATTCAAAGTCCTTTTCAACCCTAGTCATGTCCCACCTTTCTAGTATTCTTACACTTCACACCCACCCATCCCCAATTCGCTCTTTAATCCAGTAACATCCTTGCTCTTCTTTGATCCAATGGCCTCCTTGCTATTCCTTGATCAAGACACTCTATCTCTTAATGTTGTGCATTTTTTTTCTGCTTGCCCCCCATGCCTGGAATGCTCTCCCTCTTCATCCCTGCCTACTGATTTCCTTCAAGTCCCAAATAAAATCCCACCTTTTCTTGGAAGCTGTTCCCATTACCTCTTAATTCCAGTTTTTTCCTCCAATTAAATTAATCATCCTGTATATAACTTGTTCGTACATAGTTGTATACATTCTTTCTTCCCCATTAGACTGTGAGCTCCTCAAGAGTAGGGATTATATAGAAAGACTACAGTTTAAATGGAGACTGAAGCAAAACTCGTTATCGTTCTCTTTCATGTCTGGTTTTGCTTTTTTTTTTTCCTTTTCCCAGTGATCACTCATTGGTTACAACCCTTCTATATGACCAAACTATTGTACAATGTGAAAGTATTTGCAGATCCTATACATGATTGCATGCCACCATGGGGGGGGGGGGAAGGGAGGGGAGAAAATCTGAAACTCAAGTGATTGTGGAACTGAATCTTGTAAATTAAAAGTAAATGAGTAAATAAAAAAAAATTAAAAAAAAAAGAGTAGGGATTGGTGTGTGTGTGTGTGTGTGTGTGTGTGTGTGTGTGTGTGTGTGTGTGTAGCAGAGAATGGAGGAAGGTAAAGAGGAAAGCTCAGTCATTTCCAACACTTAGCACAGTGCTGGTACAGAATAGGTACTTAATAAATGTTTATATACTGGTTGAGAATGCATTAGAGAGGTTCAGGAAGTTTCTTCTACCCAACCATCCAATAAGTTATTAATCAGCTAACAATGACATCTCTAATATAAGCCTTGCACGGACCAGAAAATACAGAATGTGAAATAAAACAATGGGAACTTCATCTGAAACACCTGAGAAAATGTAGGAGTTGGTAGGGACCTAATTCAATCTCCTCAATTTCCAGATGAGGTAACTGAAAACAGGAGAAGTTATGTGACTTATTCAAAGTCATACAGGCTGTTTAAAAATAGCACAGGTAGGCTTTAGACCCAAATTCCCTCACTACAAATATTTGATTTTTCCTCTGTACCACAGTGCCCAAAGAGCAGTGAGGCAGAATATAATGTCATTTAAGATTATGGCCAGAATATTAAAATTCTTAAGTCTAGGCATCTGAATAACCATGTACAAAATATAAGAAGGTAGGTATATGACTTAGAGTTGGACCAGATCTTCTAAGTCATCAGATCTTTCCACCTTCCAATGTGAAAATTCCCTTCAAAGGAGCATGAACTCATATACATCTTATAGACTTTGAGAGTTACCTGGGACACTGAGAGGCAAAGGAATAATGCTGATAACAATAAGAATAATAACAAAATGATAATAAACCTTTATATTGAACTTGAAAGTATGCAAAGCACTTTCTGTGAGTTATCTACTCCTATCCTCATAAGGTTGATGTTATTTGAGGAAACTGATAAAGACAGAGCTTAAGTGACTTGTCCAGGTTGATCTGAGCAGTATGCATCAGAGGCAGGACTTGAACCAAGGTCTTCCTGTCATCAAGGACTACCCTGGAGCACTATCATCCTCACCTCTACTTCTTGGGATTCTTAGTTTCCTCCAAAGTTCAGGTCTAGTGCCCCCTCCTATAGGCAACTTTTCCTGATCCCTCTCAGGCATTAAAGTCCTGGCACTCAAAATACTTTGTATTTCTTCTGTATCTATTTGCACACATTTTTAAGTGCCTGCGTTGTTTCCCTGAGTGGAAAGCAAGTTCTCAGGGCTTTCATTTTCATTTGGTACTCCTGGTACCTAGAAAAATTTCTGAACCTGAGTGGGTGTTTAGTGAGTGTTTGTTAATTAATTATGCCTTATTGTCTCTCATATTAATTAATGGCTATTAATCACTAAATATTAACAACTAAAGTCAGAAGATTTGGGTCCAAATTCTAATTTATCATCTACAAAACAGCAACAATAATACTTGTACTGTTTTACAAGGCCATTATGAGGCTCAAATGACAGAATATATACAAAGCATTTTGCAAACTGCAAAGTACTTGGCTGCGTCCTGATTAGTACAAATAACAAATCCCCTGAAGCGATCACATGTATTTGAATTCCTGCTGTTCAAAATTATAATTATGGAAAATATGATAATTGAGTCCAGCCCAAAGGAAACATGTAGTTTTACTTCAAATAATGTTACCACTTCAGGAGGAGTTATTATTTGTATTAATTGGGACCTAAATGTGTGAGCTATTATCATCTATAATAATCAAAGTGTGATGGCCATGGATTGAATTATTTTTTAGAAGCCCCTAATGGTATTTCATCACCAAATGAAGATGAAATGTCCTGTTGTTCTAAAAACTTTGAATGTAGCTTAAGGAGATGCAAATTAAATATATGCCATTCACAGAAACACGTGGATTGCCTAATCAATCAATAGATGTCTAATTACCTAATCAATCAATAGATTGCCTAATCAATCAATTGCCTAGTCAATCAATAGATGTCTGATTTTTCAATTTCACTGCAGCTCAGAACTCTCAAGCTCAAGTGATCCACCCGCCTAAGCCTCCCTACTAGCAGGGATTCTAGTGTCACCCCAACTAGCTTTAAAGGTTTGCATAGTGCTTTATATATATTATCTTAACCTGAATTACATACAACTTGTCAGGAATAAATAAAACAAGGTCATGAGATCATAGCTCAAGAGAGACTATAAAAATCACTTAGTTGGACTACTTCATTTACAGATGAGGAAACAAAAGCCCTGAGAATGGTGTGCCCAAGGTCACATAGTCAAATGGTATTCCAACCCTGGTCCTTCTGGAATTCATGTTTTTATTTTCCCCCTTATAACCAGTGGAAGAGCAGTAAATGTTTGACAACAAGCTGGGGGTGGGGAATGTACCTGTAACACACTTTAAAGTTTAATGGGCTTTACGAACATCTTCTCCATCACTTTAAGTCTAGACCAATGGTGTCATACTGTAATAGAGACAGTCTACTAACCCATACAATGATGATCTCTGTGGGTTGCATATTGATTTAGAAAGCCATGTATTAACATTATTGTTCTTTTATTTATTTTGTTCACTATTTCCCAATTACATTTTAATCTGGTTCTGGTTTCACTCAGGAGCATTGCCCGACTGCATTTGGCTGGTAGGCTGGGTTTTTTCACCTCTGGTCTAGACAATCAGTCCTGATCTATATCATTTGGAGGTGTAAATGCTCACAAAGAAAATTTAACAATTTGCTCTGGATAGAAGATAGTTCTAGCACACCCCTGAATTACAGCACAATCACATGTACCTTAAATTGTGTCATAATGCTGCTGTTTAGTACAAACATGCCTCCTGACAAACAGGTCTAAATTCCTGCCTTTCTGCAACTCATCCAAATGTTGTGTGGCAAAGGGAGACAATTGCTAATCAAATAAATACATCTGATAGAAAACATAGCCTCATTTTGTTTTTACTGGACATGTCCTACCTAATTTCACAAGGAATTGATTCAGAGTCAAGGTTGAACTCTGAGAGGATCCTATGTCATAATTTTTGCTATGTAAAATAACTACATGAAAGATATAAATATTGATTATAGTATAAGATGTTACATGCATGTTGGAAATGCCTACATGTATGGTCATATATTTCCTTAAAAACCCTAATGAAAAGACACAAGGTATTTCTGGCACAATGGATTCTTTCTGCATTGTTAGCCATATGTTAATGCTACCTATTATAATACTAACAAAGTACTAATGTTAAGATTTTTACAACCATTCACATGTCAGGACGAAGAAAAATATGGCCAACGGTTTTCATTGAGATATAAAGGAGAAAGTATAATGCATTAATATTTGGGGCATGATAATGTTTTGTTAAGTCTAACATGATTTATTTAGGATAGAATATATTACCACTTTAATGTGACAGGTCTATTATCCACTGAGAAAAATGCAGACTACTCAGCAGCTTCCTATACAAAAAAAAAAGTTGTTTGAATTTCTTGGATCATGCATGCATTTTCTTCCCTTCCCCCACAATGAGCCTACTGGGATCTGTAAGAGATTGGATTGGAATGCAAACCTGAAATATGGGGATCACTAAAGTGATACACAAGAAGATTAAGAGAAAATTAAAAACATATGCAAAAGCATCGGGCAGCAAAATGCTACAAAGCCCATTCAAACGTGGCATCTTGTTATAGTCAGATCGTTTTTAACACAGGCAAAGCACAGTTTTGTTTTTTTAAGCTGGGGGAGGGATTTGCAATAATGATAGAAAGAAAAAATAAAGGACCAAGTGATAGAAAGGACTCTTCAAAACTCTCTATTGTTTTTCAAAAGCCATTTTCAAGTAACACACATGGAAGGAAGACACACGACCATATGGGCAGTTGTCTTGATGGGATTTGTGTGTGGTTTTCCAACTTGCATTTTTTTCCCACTGAGTAATACAGAATTATGGCATCCAGGCTACTTAGGTCCTGTCTATTCCTATGGGGATTGCCTTTCCTTTATGTACAAGAGGCAGCTCCACTAAATATTAATATTTGGGATAAGGGGAAGGGAATATGGGACTTCTATCATTTATACAGAAGAAATGGCTTTACTTTGGAAAGACGAACTCTAGTTCATTTTTTAAGGCCCCCTGTCTCAGTTTTTCTCTATTGAATAGCTGCTACTGAAGTTTCTTTTGGCTACAAAAAGCGTAGTTTATTTTTGCAAGTAAGCCCTGGAAAGAATATTGCATTTTTGTTTTATAAAGCAATGAATTTATATCAAATTAGATTACTATTGGAAGAGTGCACTTTCTAGTAGTGTGTCTACATCAACTATGAAATATATTTTATAGTTGCTTGGATTCCAATAAATGTAAACCAGGCCATGGGCCAGGCAAAGTTGTCTGGCTTTTTCTTTTTTAGTATAGGTCATGAGTATAGCTACTTGTTTCATTACATCTCCAAGTTAATATTGGATGTGTCTTTTCTGCAAGGATTACAGTGCTCAGAGGCCTTAGAGACAACTCAGAAGACTCTACCGATGGTATTCTGCCAAAGAAATTCAGAATTATCCATTAATGGTAGAGTTCTTCCTTCCATTGCTTTTTTCCCTTTGCACTTATAAGTAATTAACTAAAGTACCTTAAATCAAACTATATATTCTTTAAAAAATAAAAATAAAAGCAATGAATTCTCAATGGTAGGATTAGATGTTTATGTGATGAATTTACAAGTCATTACACTCATTTTCCAGTAAGAAATTGTTTTGATGATTATTGCTGTGTAATATGGTTTGAGATCTGGAGCTGAAGGCCCCCTTGTTCATGTTGTTGTTGTTGGGTTGTTTTTTTTTTCTCAAAGATTCCCTTGATATTCTTGACCTTTTAATCCTCTGCAAGAATTTTGTTATTATGTTTTCTAGCTCTATGAAGTAATTCTCTGGTAGTTTGGTATGGCACTGAATAAGTAAACCAATTTAGGTTATATTATCATTTTTATTATATTGGCTTGGCCTGCCCATGAGAAATTAATATGTCTCCAATTATTTAAATCTGTCTTTATTTATGTGAAGTGTTTTGTAATTGTGTTCATATAATTCCTGTGTATGTCTTGGCAAGCAGAGACTCCCACTTATTTTGTGCTGCCCACAGTTATTTAAAATGGAATTTCTCTTTCTAGCTCTTTCTGCTGTGTTTTGCTTGGTAACATATAGAAATGCTGATGATTTGTGTGGTCTTATTTTATATCTTGTAACTTTGCTGAAATTGTTCATTGTTTTGAATATTTCTTTTGTTAACTCTCTAAGGTTCTCCTATGTATGCCATCATATCATTTGTGAAGAGTGATAGCTTTGTTTCTTTGCTGCCTAAGATTTATTCTTTTACTCTCTTTTTTCTTCTCATTCCTTTAAGCTAGCAGTTCTAGTACTATATTGAATAATAATGGTGATAAAGGACATCCTTGCTTCACCCTGATCTTATTGGAAAAGCTTCTGGCATATTTCCATTAGAGATAATGCTTGCTCTTGGTTTTTGACAGAAAATACTTATCATTTTAAGAAAAGCTCCACTTATCCCTATGCTTTCTAGTGTTTTCAATAGGAACGAGTATTTTGTCAAAAGATTTTTCTGCATCTATTGATAAAATCATATTTTTTGTTGTTTTTATTGATATAGTTACTTATAGTTTCCCTAATATTAAAGCAATCCCAAATTCCTGGATATAAACTCCTACTTGGCCATAGTGTATGATCTTGCCAACATTTTATTTAAAATTTTTGTATCAATATTCATTAGGAAAATTGGTCTGTATTTTTCTTTCTTTGTTTTTGTTCTTCCTGATTTAGGTATCAGAACCATATTTATAAAGTCATTACATTTGGAAACAAAAGTGTTGACATTTTGTTCAGTCGCTTTTCATAAGACAGCATTTAAGAGTTGTGTTTTCCCATTCAGCAAGTAACTCTCATAAGTTCTCAGAGTTGGATGAGACCCCAAAAGCCATCTAGTTCAACTCATTCCTGAACATGACTGCCCTCTACAAAATTCTTGATGAATTTGATCTTCTTTTGCCCAGTTGTTTGCATATTATCTCTACTATTATTCTATAAGCTGTTGAGGGGAAGAATCATTTTTTTTATTTCTTTGTTTCTCCAGTTTAGCAAAGTCTCTGGCACATAGTAGGCACTTAATCTGTTTGTTTCCTTAACTTGGTGACTTGTTACATTACAGTGATGATTAATCCTTCTAAGAAGGATGCCCCATTGGTAGGAAAATAAATCTTACACTTCCTGCAGCCACGCCTCCAAATGGAACACAACTCACAAGTCTATTACTCTAAATCTGTTGGTAGCAGCACTGCTGTAAAGTGGGAAAACAAACACTTGAATCTGGCAGATAAATGATGCTTTAAATATAACTACCTATAGTTACCAGTCACATACAACTGAAACACTTTATAAGAACTAGGTTGTAACAGCATGTTTCTAAGAACAAACTTCATTAATTTTCAGGCAGAAAAGTGGCTTTCCTTTCAAAGAAGCCTTTAGTCATTCTGCCAACACTACCCTGACTCCTGGGGAGGTAGCCACCATAGCTTTCACAGAATCAACCTGTATCTGACCAAGCTTTCCCCTGTACAACATTACTGAGAGCAATCTAGTCTCTTCTTGAAGACTCCTATTGAGAGAAAACCCATAGTACGGCATCAAAGAACAACCCATTCCAACTGAGGACAATTCCCACTGTAGTGAAAGGTTGTTTTTTTTAGTTTGTTTGATTTTTTTTTAAGTCAAAACTCAATCTGCATCTTTGCAACTTCATCCTCTGGCCCCACTTTTGGATTTTCAGGGCCAAGCTTAAAACAGATCTTAATATCTCTTCTTCATTGCCCAGTGGGACAGGGTTAGACCAAAAGAAAGAAGGAAGGCTCCTGTTCAGTTTCCAAAATACAAAATAATAGCATGAAGGGTGGCTATTATCTTTTCAATGATTCTATCTTCATGTAATCCCAAAAAATAAAAATTGGTATAAAAGATAGCCAAATAAGATTAATTTCAACACATCACTGAAGAATCATCTTTCCAAATTTGATTTCATAACTTATGAAAAAGAGCTAGTCTATGAAACACTAATTTTAAAGATAAATACAGGGGCAGCTAGGTGGTACAGTGAATAGAGCACCAGCCCTAAAGTCAGGAGGATCTGAGTTCAAATGCGGCATCAGACACTTGACATTTAACTAGCGGTGTGACTTTGGGCAAGTCACTTAACCCAATTTACCTTGTGTTCTCCACTCCAAACAAAAGATAAATACAAACTCTCTTTCCTCCTCCCTCTTGTTCTCCTTTATACCTTACCTTCTTTCTACACTCATTTCATTGTTTTCTTACCTACCCATTTTCCTACATCTTTCTGATCTAATTTATTCAATTCCCTGCATTCTAAACACCTAACGTCTCCAACTAACCTTACTCATTATTTACTCTTTTTATTTCCTTTTCTCCATCAACACCTCCCAATAACTTTCTGTGTGATTCTGGGAAAGTCATGTTCTCTGTAGGTCTTGGTTTCTAATTCATAAAGCTAAAGAGTTAGGTAGCTCTTAGAACACAAATCCACAAATTGAACTGCTTAGAACCTCCATTTCTTACATAAAATGACTTTTGATTTCTATTTTTCAAAGACATATGTAACCAAATTAAGTCTTTGTAAAGAGAAACCAAGGTTTTCTTTAGGTGTTCTGAGCAGTCATGCAAATAAAGGCTATAAACTTAAGACAAGCTGACAATTTAAGTTGAAGGGGAAGAGGTGATGTCTAAGGTCACTCTCAACTCTATGATTTCAAGATTTATGGCAGCATCTTCCTAGCTCATCATCTTTCTTCCAGTCTCCACTGTAATTCATCCCTAACACAGCAGTGAGAATAATTTAATTTAAACACTGTTTTAATCATGTCACTCCCCTGCTCAAGAACTGTGCTCTCCTACTTTTGGGCAAATTCATTGGGTGCCTCTTTCACTTAAGTTAACAATCTTCTAAGCATCCTAAACTGCTGGCAAAGAACACTTTTCTTAACTTCCCAATCTCAATCAGGTTTCTTAATAAACTAACCTAAATCTCCATTTAACTATCATATTGGGGGGAAAAAATTAAACTTTATTAATTTGTTTGGAATTTGGGCAATTGATAATGGTTAGGCTAAAATTTAGCTTCTTAGCAACTATTTTTTTTTTTTAGTTTGCTTTGCAGATTATTTTTGGAAACAAGATTACAAGGGAGAGGGTTGTTGAATATCCTTAAGGAAACAAACTCAGTTGATTTTCATGCTATAGAACACAAAAGAACATTCTCCTATTTGTGGCTTTAACCTCTTGGTTCTAGATATCTCCCTCCTTGGAACACATCACTCTGTATTTCTCTTTCAAGATAACTTCCAGGTGTCATTATTATACAGTGGAAGGCTATTCTCTGATTTCTGGTTCCTGTGATGTAAGCATTAGGAGAACCAACTAGATAACCCTGAGTGAAGACCTGTTTTTCCCTATGAAACTCATAGTATATAGATGATGGTAACATCATTGGTATACCCACAAGAGGAGGAAGGAGTAAAGGAAAACTGGTAAAGCCAAAACCAGGGCAATCTCTGTGCAGTATCATTACTGACCTCCTTCTTACTCCAGCGCTCCAGTGAACATTCTGGCCATAGCTTTCTCTTTCCTGTCCTGATCAGGAATGCAGATCTTATCTGACACCATCCTACTGAGATTGGGAGTACATGGGAATAGAAATTAAGCTGCAGTCTTAAATTGCAGCCTTCTTTCATGGCATCTTCTCCTAAGTATCTCCTTGTTCAAGTTAAAACATGTTATACTGGACATAAACCAATATCTTATACTGTATACCAAAATAAGGTCTAAATGGATACAGGATCTAGATATAAAGGCTGATACTGTAAGCAATCTGGGAGAACAAGGAATTGTTTACCTATCAGATTTGTGGAGAAGGGAAGAATTTATGACCAAACAAGAGTTAGAGAGCATTATGAAATGCAAAATGGATAACTTTGAATACATTAAGGTGAAAAGATTTTCTATAAATAAAGCCAATGTAACCAAGAATAGGAGGGAAGTAGAAGATTGGGAAAGAGGTTTTACAACCAGTATCTCTGACAAAGAGATTTATAAAATATACAGAGAACTGAGTGAAATTTATAAGGATACAAGTCATTCCCCAATTGATAAATGGTCAAAGGATATGAACAGGCAGTTTTCAGAGGAAGAAATTAAAGATATCTACAAGCATATGAAAGATGCTCTAAATCACTATTGATTAGAGAAATGCAAATCAAAACAACTCTGAGGTACCACATCTCATCGTTCAGACTGGCTAAGATGACAAAACAGGAAAATGATAAATGCTGGAGAGACTGTGGAAAAATTGGAACACTAATGCATTGTTGGTAGAGTTGTGAACTGATCCAACCATTCTGGAGAGCAATTTGGAACTATGCCCAAAAGGCTATAAAAAAGTACATATTCTTTGACCCAGCAATAACTCTTCTAGGGCTGTATGCCAAAGAGATCATACAAGTGGGAGGAGGACCCATATGTGCAAGAATATTTATAGCAGCTCTTCTTGTGGTGGCAAAGAATTGGAAATCAAGGGAGTGCCCATCCATTGGAGAATGGCTAAACAAGGTGTAGTATATGAATGTAATAGAATATTGTTGTGCTATAAGAAATGAGGAGCAGAGGGACTTCATAATAACCTGGAGAGACTTATATAAACTGATGCTGAGTGAGGAGAGCAGAACCAGGAGAACTCTGTACACAATTACAGATACATTGTGTCTGTGATGACTGACTTTGATAGACTGGGCTCCTCTCAGCAATGCAAGGTTACAAGACAACTCCCAAAGACTCATGAGGGAAGGGGTACCCACATTCAGAGAAAGAACTATAGAGTCCGAATGCCAATCAAAGCAAAGTACTTGCTCTCTCTCATTTGTGTTTAGTTTTATTCCATTTCTTCTTCTTACTGTTTACTCCATTGGTTATAATTCTTCTTTACAATTTGACTAATGTTTAATGTGAAGGTATTTGTAGAATCTATAATGGACTGCACGCCGCCATGGTGGAGGAGGGGAAAGGAGAGAGAGGGGGAGAAAATTTGGAACTCAAGGGATTGTGGAACTGAATGCTGTAAACTTTTTGTAAATAAATTAGAAGAAAAATAAAGCACATTATAATAAAACATGTACATACACACACATATATAGTATACATATGTGTGTGTGTGTATCCATATATAACAAAAGGTCTAAGTATTTACTGGCTTAAGTAACTAAACTTTAAGTATTTACTGGCCAGCTTGATATGTTTCTGAAACAGACTGGGGCAATGCTGCAATAGATTGGAACATGTTAGTCTTCCTTATTTGAACAGAGAATTAAAAAAAATTCAGTCTCAGAAATGGGAAAGGACCTAGGCCAGTGATTCTCAACCTTTCTAATGCTGCTACCCTTTAATACAGTTCATCATGTTGTGGTGACCCTCGACCATAAAATTATTTTCATTGCTACTTCATAACTGTAATTTTGCTACTGTTATGAATCTATCTGATGTGCAGGATGTATTTTCATTGTTACAAATTGAACATAACCCACAGGTGGAGAACTGGTGACCTAGGCAGTCCTCTAATCCATTAAAAAAAGAGTTAATTCACTACTTATGACCTTTATCTATTCATTAAATAAGTCTGGCAATAATATCCTTGGAACTAGGCAACAACAGGACTTCATGATTTCAGTCTGTTTCTTATACTAATGGCACTTCTTGCCAAATTATCTATAACTAGGAATTTCCACTAAAGTAAGGGTCTTTATCTTTTTTTCTGTCATACATCCCTTGGCTACAGCCTGGCAAAACCTATAGAGTACTTCTTAGAATCGTGTGCCTAAAAGCATAAAATCAAATGTATAGGGTTACCAAGGAAATCACCTATACTAGAATTAAGAGGTAATTTGCTTCCCATCATGTTCACTGACCTCCTGAAATCTAGTTGGGGTCCAGGGACCCCAGTTTAAGAACCCTTGCCCTCATATTTCTTGACCTTTGCCTCAATCATTCTGATTTACTAAAGATGTATTGCATGTTTATTATTATTGTAATCTATGCTCTCTAAGCAAAGAAGGAAGAAATTGAAAATATGCCAAACTTAGCAACTAATGTTATAGAGTGTCTGGCACTGAAATAAAACATCTTTTAGCGAATTAGAGACTTGGCATTAAAGAACTCTGGTTTCAGAGCAACAGAATTCATGTACAATGGTCCTGATAGATATGGACTTCGTAGGCAAATATCAAGCATGAACTGGTTAATTTTAGTAAGGTGACATGTCTATAATATTAGCTGATTTATCTGGTATTTGATTAGTGGCCCCCACCTTTGGCTTTCTGAGTAGCTGAGCATAAGTTTTTTAAAGTTATATGGCTATATTTTTGTTTTAGTTTAACAGAGCTATTTTCAGAAAAGAACTTTAGGCAATTTATTTGTGTTTTAATCACTGAGTGTGAATTACACTCTCACTCAATCCATAAATGTTTATTAAGTACCAATATATGCCAGGCAGATTGCTGGGTATTTCAGTAGATAGAGTACCAGGCCTGGAATCAGGAAGACCTAAGTTCAAATCTGGCCTCAGACATTTACTAGCTGTGTGGCCCTGAGCAAGTAATTTAGCCCTGTTTGCCTCAGTTTCTTCATCTGCAAAATGAGCTGAAGAAGGAAATGGCCAACCACTCCAATATTTTTGCCAAGAAAACCTGGTGAACAGTATTGGTTTGGTACAGTCCACAGGGTCATGAAGAGTTGGACATGACTAAAGAACAACATGCCAGGCACTGTGCTAACCTTTGGGAAGACAAAAGGTTGTCCCTGCCCTCAAGGAACTTACAGTCTAATGGGGAAGATAACTTTCAAACAAATACAATAAAAAGCAAGCTACATACTTGATAAATAAATAATTAACAGAGGGAAGACACCGGAATAAAGAGAAATTGGGCAAGGCTTCCTGTCCACGGTAAGGTTTTAAATTGGGACTTAAAAGGAAGCCAGGAAGGTCAATAGTTAGAGAGGAAGAAGAGATAGTGTTCCAGACATAGTGGATGGCCATCAAGAATGCCCAGGGTTGGGGCGGCTATGTGGTGCAGTGAATAGAGTATTAGCCCTGGAGTCAGGAGGACCTGAGTTCAAATGCGACCTCAGACACTTAACACTTACTAGCCATGTGACCTCGAGCAAATCACTTAACCCCAATTGCCCTGCCTTCCCCCTGCAAAAAAAAAAAAAAAGAATGCCCAGGGGAGGTAGAGTGCTTCACTTGTGGAATGACAAATAGGCTAGTATTATGTGTCAGGGAATAAGCGTAAGTAAGAAGACTAGAAAGACAGGAGGGAGCTTAGGCTAGGTTATCAAGGGCTTTAAATGCCAAACAGAGTATTTTGCATTTGATCCTGCAGGTTATAGGAAACCACTGGAATCTATTGAATAGAGGAATGACATAGTCACCTACACTGCTAACCTGAGAGTGGGTTAAATTGCTTTTAAGCTGAAGATAAAATCTTGTTTTATACTGTGAATGAAGTTCCATAAACACACATGTATTCACACGATTTTGTTCCTTGATCATAGAAGCCCTAGATTTCTTCTGAAGCCATTTGTAACTCTTTTTAAAGCATGTGAATCGTGTATTTATTACGAAAGTATAAGGAAATCAAAGCACTGTATGCAAATTTCACTGCATCTACCTTATTTTACTTAGTAAAAACCAATCTTTTGGTTATGCGAAAGGTTTTATAACTATAAAGGAATTTTTTTAAAGCAAGTTTGTATCCCTCTTCCTGAGTTTATGTACTAATCTATAGTGGGATGCAGATATAAATGGGACACTTTTCTTTTCACATCAAAAAGTGAACAAAAGGCCAAATGTGAATGAAATCTCTGCTTGGATAGTAAACACCCATCAAATTAACTGGACAGCTGCTTAAATATATGAATTAAAGCTGATTTGTTGGGCCAATCTTGGAAAACTTGGAATAAATTTTCTCATAAAGTCAGTGTTATGAACTATAGTTGAGTTCCCTCCTAAAATTATGGTTTAATTTAGTTTGGTTGTATGTAGTGATTTACACATCGACTAACCAGGATATTTTCTGTGTGTTCATTTAATGAAAGGAAGTTCTTTTGAGTTAAGATGCCCGTTATTTAATTTCATCACCTTATTTCTTTTTCTTTTCTTTTATAATTGAAGAGAACTAGGAAAATCAATTTAACTTGGAAAAGAAAAAATAGATCAGAGCATAGAGTTGATATGAATTATACAACATTTTCCTATAACTTGTGAGACTTTAGGCCACACTAAAAACCACCAGTCTATATAGGCAGCCTATAAAATCCTAATTAACCATAAGGTTAAAGTACTATGGTAGGCAACTGGACGTATAGCCTATTGAGCTGCTCCAATAATAGGTACATTTTGGACCGTCAATAGGGATTGACGGGCAGGTAGGTGGCATAGGTGGGAGAATACTGGGCCTGGAGTCAGTAAGATCTGGGTTCAAATGTGGCCTCAGATACTTACTACTTGTGTGACCCTGAACAATTCACTTGAGCCCATTTACCTCAGTGCCTCCATATACAAAATGAGCTGGAGAAGGACATAGCAAGCCATTGTTTTTTAGGCAGACAATGCCTAAACTTAAGGTCTCACAGGAAGTGTCTTAGAAAACCCCAAATGAGGTCATGAAGAGTTGGACACAACCGGAAAACAACAAGAATAGGTCAACATTGGGAACCATCTTTTAAAAAGAAGCACATTGAGATAAAAAATGGATGGAATGATGGGTCTGGGAGTCAGAAAGGCCTATTGTTCAATCCTACTTAGCACAACTTGCTAAACTCAATGTCCCACACAACTCCCAAGGACAAAATCCACCACGGATTTTGAGAGAGCTCTTCACACTGATAAAATCACAGATCCTTTGTACAAACATAGGATCATCATAGGACCATAGATTTAAAGCTAAAAGAGATTTTGGAGATGATCTAGTCTGGTCCCCTAATTTAACAATTGAGGAAGTCAAGGCCAAGAAGGGGGAAATGATTTGCCTACGATTACACAGGCATTAAGTAGCAGGACTAAAATTTAAAGCCAGGTCCTCTGACTTCAAGTGCTAAGCTTTTTCCACTATACCCCACTGTCTCCTATTCTGTGAGTCATATGTTTGAGTCATATAAAACCTAACCATTATTCTTAGAAATGTTTCCATGGGAAATTAATTCCAACTTGGAATGCCAAGAACATAATCACACACAAACATTTATGTGTGTGTATATAAATATATGGGTCAAACATATTATATATGCATATATATGTGTATATATATATATATACATATATATATATATATATGTATATATATATATATATTCCACAACTGATGTATATTCTCCTTTTTCTTCTTGGTTTCATATACCTGAGGAGGGGGAGGGTGGTAAGATGTGGAGAAGATGAGCAGTGAAGAAGAGGTAGTTATCTTATAAATAAGTTGAAAACTTCTGAGAATTGAGGGGACAGAAAAGGACGTCTCAAATAAACCAAAACTCAATAACTTACTAAAAGCTTAAGAATTTAAGTTTTATAAAAAAAAAAAAAATAGGGAGCTTGAAAAACTCTTCCTTCAAAAAAAAAGTAGGCCTACTGCTTATGGAACAAAAATAAATCCACTTCAGATTTGGAATCAACATTGCCCATAAATTCTATACAGTGGGAAACTTTTGGGGGAAATGTTAATAGTATATATTACTGAGATCATTTTTTATTGAGCCAAACAAAAGAAAAAGGAAATTTTAAATGAAACTTGATCAAATAACAGAAACATTTCAACAGTTTAAAACCCCATAAAATGTAAAAATATCCATGTTTCATTTTTAAATATAGGTGGAATTTTTCAGTCACTGCAGGTAAACCCTATAGAGCTGTGTGTATTAATCAAATACAATATGAACTTTTGATAAATTTTCTCCAGAAAAGTTGACTTAAGGTAAAGTGTTAATGCAAGATATTATGTCGTGGTATAAATTATTTTGGTTGTATGCACTGATTTACACACTAACTAACCACAGAACTTATTATATGTTCATTTTATAAAGGGGAGTTCTTCTGAGTCAAGAAGCCTATTATTTAAATTCATCACATTTTTTAAAGGACTGAAGAGACCTAGGAAAATCACTTTAACTTGGAAAAGAAAAATTTATAGAGGTATAGAGTTGATATGAATTAATTTTATGCCATTTTCCTATAACTTGTGAGACTATAGGTCATACTAAAAACCATTAGTAATTTGATGGATCCATGATTTCAATGTGGGCACACCTAGATTGCAACCCATTCATAATTCTCCATCCTATATGACTTCCCCCTGTCCTCACTTAAAATTTCCACTAAAGGTCCACTCAGTATTCTGGAGGTGTTGGTCTTATAACACACTGAGAAGATATCAGCATAGCACTTGAGTTGTCCAGCTTGACACACTCTCCTTTCTTTTCCATTCATAAAATATCCTGCATGGCATCTTTTATTATACCACTTTTTCATTGAAGTCATCCTTGGTGTTGGGTTACAATTGATTTATACCCTTCTTCTTTATGCCCATTGCTGAATCGGTCACCTACAATCTTGATTCTTTAGAGATTATGCTATTCACTGATTTGCAGTCATATTGTATAATGATATATAAGACAGCCATTTGTCATTATTAAAAGCATGTCATAGGACTTTAGGGAGTGGAGTCAAGATGGCAGTGTAGAGGTAGGAGAACTCCGTGAGCTCCCCCCATAACTACCTCAAATACCTATAAAATATGACTCTAAACAAATTTTAGAGCTCCAGAATCCACAAAATGACAGAGAAACAAGGCTCCCGCTGAAGGCAGCCAGGCAGGTGGATAGGAAGGGTTCATCACAGCACGCTGGGAGCCAAAACCAGCATGGCCTGAAACTGCAGCTGTAGCCCCAGGGTGGCCAAGACAAGCAAGGACAAGCCATAGCTGGAGCTTTTAGGAGAGCAGATCGTTGGCAGCTGTGGCAGTTTCCAGAATTATCAACCCATAAGAGCCAAGGACAAAGTGAAAGGTCGATGGAACTAGGCTAAATTTAGGGGAAAGGAATTGGTCCAGCCATCTACTCCCAAAGTAAGAAAGCAGTGGAAGTGGCAGCCCTGCAGCCACCTCCACATGGCTGCTTCAGAGCTCCTAGCTTGCAAATTGCAGGGGGGCCAAGCAATCATTCAGAGGCTAAGTGCTCTTGCCTTAACCTGCCTGGATTGGGATTGTGGTCTTGGGTGGTGGTCCTGAGGTGCGTGACCAGTGAGCCAAAGCTGGTGGGGGCTGCAGCAACCTCCTAATAGCTATGGCAGCAGTGAAAACCCCAGCAATTTGGGACAAAGCTCTCCCCTCTGAAAGCAGAGTTCTACTGAGCCCAAAAGTCAAGTAATTGACTGGCAACATGAGCAGGCAAAGGAAGCAAAGCAAGCTCAGAAATTCAAATTTAGATTCCATTTTTGGGGACAAAAAAGACCAAAGCATGGAACAGGAGGAAGACAACAGTCAGAACTCCCACACCAAAAGCTTCCA
>JAQQSV010000332.1:76811-153333 GCA_028646515.1 Pseudochirops corinnae
TTGCTGGGGTTTTCACTGCTGCCATAGCTATTAGGAGGTTGCTGCAGCCCCCACCAGCTTTGGCTCACTGGTCACGCACCTCAGGACCACCACCCAAGACCACAATCCCAATCCAGGCAGGTTAAGGCAAGAGCACTTAGCCTCTGAATGATTGCTTGGCCCCCCTGCAATTTGCAAGCTAGGAGCTCTGAAGCAGCCATGTGGAGGTGGCTGCAGGGCTGCCACTTCCACTGCTTTCTTACTTTGGGAGTAGATGGCTGGACCAATTCCTTTCCCCTAAATTTAGCCTAGTTCCATCGACCTTTCACTTTGTCCTTGGCTCTTATGGGTTGATAATTCTGGAAACTGCCACAGCTGCCAACGATCTGCTCTCCTAAAAGCTCCAGCTATGGCTTGTCCTTGCTTGTCTTGGCCACCCTGGGGCTACAGCTGCAGTTTCAGGCCATGCTGGTTTTGGCTCCCAGCGTGCTGTGATGAACCCTTCCTATCCACCTGCCTGGCTGCCTTCAGCGGGAGCCTTGTTTCTCTGTCATTTTGTGGATTCTGGAGCTCTAAAATTTGTTTAGAGTCATATTTTATAGGTATTTGAGGTAGTTATGGGGGGAGCTCACGGAGTTCTCCTACCTCTACACTGCCATCTTGACTCCACTCCCTAAAGTCCTATGACATGCTTTTAATAATGACAAATGGCTGTCTTATATATCATTATACAATATGACTGCAAATCAGTGAATAGCATAATCTCTAAAGAATCAAGATTGTAGGTGACCGATTCAGCAATGGGCATAAAGAAGAAGGGTATAAATCAATTGTAACCCAACACCAAGGATGACTTCAATGAAAAAGTGGTATAATAAAAGATGCCATGCAGGATATTTTATGAATGGAAAAGAAAGGAGAGTGTGTCAAGCTGGACAACTCAAGTGCTATGCTGATATCTTCTCAGTGTGTTATAAGACCAACACCTCCAGAATACTGAGTGGACCTTTAGTGGAAATTTTAAGTGAGGACAGGGGGAAGTCATATAGGATGGAGAATTATGAATGGGTTGCAATCTAGGTGTGCCCACATTGAAATCATGGATCCATCAAATTACTAATGGTTTTTAGTATGACCTATAGTCTCACAAGTTATAGGAAAATGGCATAAAATTAATTCATATCAACTCTATACCTCTATAAATTTTTCTTTTCCAAGTTAAAGTGATTTTCCTAGGTCTCTTCAGTCCTTTAAAAAATGTGATGAATTTAAATAATAGGCTTCTTGACTCAGAAGAACTCCCCTTTATAAAATGAACATATAATAAGTTCTGTGGTTAGTTAGTGTGTAAATCAGTGCATACAACCAAAATAATTTATACCACGACATAATATCTTGCATTAACACTTTACCTTAAGTCAACTTTTCTGGAGAAAATTTATCAAAAGTTCATATTGTATTTGATTAATACACACAGCTCTATAGGGTTTACCTGCAGTGACTGAAAAATTCCACCTATATTTAAAAATGAAACATGGATATTTTTACATTTTATGGGGTTTTAAACTGTTGAAATGTTTCTGTTATTTGATCAAGTTTCATTTAAAATTTCCTTTTTCTTTTGTTTGGCTCAATAAAAAATGATCTCAGTAATATATACTATTAACATTTCCCCCAAAAGTTTCCCACTGTATAGAATTTATGGGCAATGTTGATTCCAAATCTGAAGTGGATTTATTTTTGTTCCATAAGCAGTAGGCCTACTTTTTTTTTGAAGGAAGAGTTTTTCAAGCTCCCTATTTTTTTTTTTTTTATAAAACTTAAATTCTTAAGCTTTTAGTAAGTTATTGAGTTTTGGTTTATTTGAGACGTCCTTTTCTGTCCCCTCAATTCTCAGAAGTTTTCAACTTATTTATAAGATAACTACCTCTTCTTCACTGCTCATCTTCTCCACATCTTACCACCCTCCCCCTCCTCAGGTATATGAAACCAAGAAGAAAAAGGAGAATATACATCAGTTGTGGAATATATATATATATATACATATATATATATATATATGTATATATATATATATACACATATATATGCATATATAATATGTTTGACCCATATATTTATATACACACACATAAATGTTTGTGTGTGATTATGTTCTTGGCATTCCAAGTTGGAATTAATTTCCCATGGAAACATTTCTAAGAATAATGGTTAGGTTTTATATGACTCAAACATATGACTCACAGAATAGGAGACAGTGGGGTATAGTGGAAAAAGCTTAGCACTTGAAGTCAGAGGACCTGGCTTTAAATTTTAGTCCTGCTACTTAATGCCTGTGTAATCGTAGGCAAATCATTTCCCCCTTCTTGGCCTTGACTTCCTCAATTGTTAAATTAGGGGACCAGACTAGATCATCTCCAAAATCTCTTTTAGCTTTAAATCTATGGTCCTATGATGATCCTATGTTTGTACAAAGGATCTGTGATTTTATCAGTGTGAAGAGCTCTCTCAAAATCCGTGGTGGATTTTGTCCTTGGGAGTTGTGTGGGACATTGAGTTTAGCAAGTTGTGCTAAGTAGGATTGAACAATAGGCCTTTCTGACTCCCAGACCCATCATTCCATCCATTTTTTATCTCAATGTGCTTCTTTTTAAAAGATGGTTCCCAATGTTGACCTATTCTTGTTGTTTTCCGGTTGTGTCCAACTCTTCATGACCTCATTTGGGGTTTTCTAAGACACTTCCTGTGAGACCTTAAGTTTAGGCATTGTCTGCCTAAAAAACAATGGCTTGCTATGTCCTTCTCCAGCTCATTTTGTATATGGAGGCACTGAGGTAAATGGGCTCAAGTGAATTGTTCAGGGTCACACAAGTAGTAAGTATCTGAGGCCACATTTGAACCCAGATCTTACTGACTCCAGGCCCAGTATTCTCCCACCTATGCCACCTACCTGCCCGTCAATCCCTATTGACGGTCCAAAATGTACCTATTATTGGAGCAGCTCAATAGGCTATACGTCCAGTTGCCTACCATAGTACTTTAACCTTATGGTTAATTAGGATTTTATAGGCTGCCTATATAGACTGGTGGTTTTTAGTGTGGCCTAAAGTCTCACAAGTTATAGGAAAATGTTGTATAATTCATATCAACTCTATGCTCTGATCTATTTTTTCTTTTCCAAGTTAAATTGATTTTCCTAGTTCTCTTCAATTATAAAAGAAAAGAAAAAGAAATAAGGTGATGAAATTAAATAACGGGCATCTTAACTCAAAAGAACTTCCTTTCATTAAATGAACACACAGAAAATATCCTGGTTAGTCGATGTGTAAATCACTACATACAACCAAACTAAATTAAACCATAATTTTAGGAGGGAACTCAACTATAGTTCATAACACTGACTTTATGAGAAAATTTATTCCAAGTTTTCCAAGATTGGCCCAACAAATCAGCTTTAATTCATATATTTAAGCAGCTGTCCAGTTAATTTGATGGGTGTTTACTATCCAAGCAGAGATTTCATTCACATTTGGCCTTTTGTTCACTTTTTGATGTGAAAAGAAAAGTGTCCCATTTATATCTGCATCCCACTATAGATTAGTACATAAACTCAGGAAGAGGGATACAAACTTGCTTTAAAAAAATTCCTTTATAGTTATAAAACCTTTCGCATAACCAAAAGATTGGTTTTTACTAAGTAAAATAAGGTAGATGCAGTGAAATTTGCATACAGTGCTTTGATTTCCTTATACTTTCGTAATAAATACACGATTCACATGCTTTAAAAAGAGTTACAAATGGCTTCAGAAGAAATCTAGGGCTTCTATGATCAAGGAACAAAATCGTGTGAATACATGTGTGTTTATGGAACTTCATTCACAGTATAAAACAAGATTTTATCTTCAGCTTAAAAGCAATTTAACCCACTCTCAGGTTAGCAGTGTAGGTGACTATGTCATTCCTCTATTCAATAGATTCCAGTGGTTTCCTATAACCTGCAGGATCAAATGCAAAATACTCTGTTTGGCATTTAAAGCCCTTGATAACCTAGCCTAAGCTCCCTCCTGTCTTTCTAGTCTTCTTACTTACGCTTATTCCCTGACACATAATACTAGCCTATTTGTCATTCCACAAGTGAAGCACTCTACCTCCCCTGGGCATTCTTTTTTTTTTTTTTTGCAGGGGGAAGGCAGGGCAATTGGGGTTAAGTGATTTGCTCGAGGTCACATGGCTAGTAAGTGTTAAGTGTCTGAGGTCGCATTTGAACTCAGGTCCTCCTGACTCCAGGGCTAATACTCTATTCACTGCACCACATAGCCGCCCCAACCCTGGGCATTCTTGATGGCCATCCACTATGTCTGGAACACTATCTCTTCTTCCTCTCTAACTATTGACCTTCCTGGCTTCCTTTTAAGTCCCAATTTAAAACCTTACCGTGGACAGGAAGCCTTGCCCAATTTCTCTTTATTCCGGTGTCTTCCCTCTGTTAATTATTTATTTATCAAGTATGTAGCTTGCTTTTTATTGTATTTGTTTGAAAGTTATCTTCCCCATTAGACTGTAAGTTCCTTGAGGGCAGGGACAACCTTTTGTCTTCCCAAAGGTTAGCACAGTGCCTGGCATGTTGTTCTTTAGTCATGTCCAACTCTTCATGACCCTGTGGACTGTACCAAACCAATACTGTTCACCAGGTTTTCTTGGCAAAAATATTGGAGTGGTTGGCCATTTCCTTCTTCAGCTCATTTTGCAGATGAAGAAACTGAGGCAAACAGGGCTAAATTACTTGCTCAGGGCCACACAGCTAGTAAATGTCTGAGGCCAGATTTGAACTTAGGTCTTCCTGATTCCAGGCCTGGTACTCTATCTACTGAAATACCCAGCAATCTGCCTGGCATATATTGGTACTTAATAAACATTTATGGATTGAGTGAGAGTGTAATTCACACTCAGTGATTAAAACACAAATAAATTGCCTAAAGTTCTTTTCTGAAAATAGCTCTGTTAAACTAAAACAAAAATATAGCCATATAACTTTAAAAAACTTATGCTCAGCTACTCAGAAAGCCAAAGGTGGGGGCCACTAATCAAATACCAGATAAATCAGCTAATATTATAGACATGTCACCTTACTAAAATTAACCAGTTCATGCTTGATATTTGCCTACGAAGTCCATATCTATCAGGACCATTGTACATGAATTCTGTTGCTCTGAAACCAGAGTTCTTTAATGCCAAGTCTCTAATTCGCTAAAAGATGTTTTATTTCAGTGCCAGACACTCTATAACATTAGTTGCTAAGTTTGGCATATTTTCAATTTCTTCCTTCTTTGCTTAGAGAGCATAGATTACAATAATAATAAACATGCAATACATCTTTAGTAAATCAGAATGATTGAGGCAAAGGTCAAGAAATATGAGGGCAAGGGTTCTTAAACTGGGGTCCCTGGACCCCAACTAGATTTCAGGAGGTCAGTGAACATGATGGGAAGCAAATTACCTCTTAATTCTAGTATAGGTGATTTCCTTGGTAACCCTATACATTTGATTTTATGCTTTTAGGCACACGATTCTAAGAAGTACTCTATAGGTTTTGCCAGGCTGTAGCCAAGGGATGTATGACAGAAAAAAAGATAAAGACCCTTACTTTAGTGGAAATTCCTAGTTATAGATAATTTGGCAAGAAGTGCCATTAGTATAAGAAACAGACTGAAATCATGAAGTCCTGTTGTTGCCTAGTTCCAAGGATATTATTGCCAGACTTATTTAATGAATAGATAAAGGTCATAAGTAGTGAATTAACTCTTTTTTTAATGGATTAGAGGACTGCCTAGGTCACCAGTTCTCCACCTGTGGGTTATGTTCAATTTGTAACAATGAAAATACATCCTGCACATCAGATAGATTCATAACAGTAGCAAAATTACAGTTATGAAGTAGCAATGAAAATAATTTTATGGTCGAGGGTCACCACAACATGATGAACTGTATTAAAGGGTAGCAGCATTAGAAAGGTTGAGAATCACTGGCCTAGGTCCTTTCCCATTTCTGAGACTGAATTTTTTTTAATTCTCTGTTCAAATAAGGAAGACTAACATGTTCCAATCTATTGCAGCATTGCCCCAGTCTGTTTCAGAAACATATCAAGCTGGCCAGTAAATACTTAAAGTTTAGTTACTTAAGCCAGTAAATACTTAGACCTTTTGTTATATATGGATACACACACACACATATGTATACTATATATGTGTGTGTATGTACATGTTTTATTATAATGTGCTTTATTTTTCTTCTAATTTATTTACAAAAAGTTTACAGCATTCAGTTCCACAATCCCTTGAGTTCCAAATTTTCTCCCCCTCTCTCTCCTTTCCCCTCCTCCACCATGGCGGCGTGCAGTCCATTATAGATTCTACAAATACCTTCACATTAAACATTAGTCAAATTGTAAAGAAGAATTATAACCAATGGAGTAAACAGTAAGAAGAAGAAATGGAATAAAACTAAACACAAATGAGAGAGAGCAAGTACTTTGCTTTGATTGGCATTCGGACTCTATAGTTCTTTCTCTGAATGTGGGTACCCCTTCCCTCATGAGTCTTTGGGAGTTGTCTTGTAACCTTGCATTGCTGAGAGGAGCCCAGTCTATCAAAGTCAGTCATCACAGACACAATGTATCTGTAATTGTGTACAGAGTTCTCCTGGTTCTGCTCTCCTCACTCAGCATCAGTTTATATAAGTCTCTCCAGGTTATTATGAAGTCCCTCTGCTCCTCATTTCTTATAGCACAACAATATTCTATTACATTCATATACTACACCTTGTTTAGCCATTCTCCAATGGATGGGCACTCCCTTGATTTCCAATTCTTTGCCACCACAAGAAGAGCTGCTATAAATATTCTTGCACATATGGGTCCTCCTCCCACTTGTATGATCTCTTTGGCATACAGCCCTAGAAGAGTTATTGCTGGGTCAAAGAATATGTACTTTTTTATAGCCTTTTGGGCATAGTTCCAAATTGCTCTCCAGAATGGTTGGATCAGTTCACAACTCTACCAACAATGCATTAGTGTTCCAATTTTTCCACAGTCTCTCCAGCATTTATCATTTTCCTGTTTTGTCATCTTAGCCAGTCTGAACGATGAGATGTGGTACCTCAGAGTTGTTTTGATTTGCATTTCTCTAATCAATAGTGATTTAGAGCATCTTTCATATGCTTGTAGATATCTTTAATTTCTTCCTCTGAAAACTGCCTGTTCATATCCTTTGACCATTTATCAATTGGGGAATGACTTGTATCCTTATAAATTTCACTCAGTTCTCTGTATATTTTATAAATCTCTTTGTCAGAGATACTGGTTGTAAAACCTCTTTCCCAATCTTCTACTTCCCTCCTATTCTTGGTTACATTGGCTTTATTTATAGAAAATCTTTTCACCTTAATGTATTCAAAGTTATCCATTTTGCATTTCATAATGCTCTCTAACTCTTGTTTGGTCATAAATTCTTCCCTTCTCCACAAATCTGATAGGTAAACAATTCCTTGTTCTCCCAGATTGCTTACAGTATCAGCCTTTATATCTAGATCCTGTATCCATTTAGACCTTATTTTGGTATACAGTATAAGATATTGGTTTATGTCCAGTATAACATGTTTTAACTTGAACAAGGAGATACTTAGGAGAAGATGCCATGAAAGAAGGCTGCAATTTAAGACTGCAGCTTAATTTCTATTCCCATGTACTCCCAATCTCAGTAGGATGGTGTCAGATAAGATCTGCATTCCTGATCAGGACAGGAAAGAGAAAGCTATGGCCAGAATGTTCACTGGAGCGCTGGAGTAAGAAGGAGGTCAGTAATGATACTGCACAGAGATTGCCCTGGTTTTGGCTTTACCAGTTTTCCTTTACTCCTTCCTCCTCTTGTGGGTATACCAATGATGTTACCATCATCTATATACTATGAGTTTCATAGGGAAAAACAGGTCTTCACTCAGGGTTATCTAGTTGGTTCTCCTAATGCTTACATCACAGGAACCAGAAATCAGAGAATAGCCTTCCACTGTATAATAATGACACCTGGAAGTTATCTTGAAAGAGAAATACAGAGTGATGTGTTCCAAGGAGGGAGATATCTAGAACCAAGAGGTTAAAGCCACAAATAGGAGAATGTTCTTTTGTGTTCTATAGCATGAAAATCAACTGAGTTTGTTTCCTTAAGGATATTCAACAACCCTCTCCCTTGTAATCTTGTTTCCAAAAATAATCTGCAAAGCAAACTAAAAAAAAAAAATAGTTGCTAAGAAGCTAAATTTTAGCCTAACCATTATCAATTGCCCAAATTCCAAACAAATTAATAAAGTTTAATTTTTTCCCCCCAATATGATAGTTAAATGGAGATTTAGGTTAGTTTATTAAGAAACCTGATTGAGATTGGGAAGTTAAGAAAAGTGTTCTTTGCCAGCAGTTTAGGATGCTTAGAAGATTGTTAACTTAAGTGAAAGAGGCACCCAATGAATTTGCCCAAAAGTAGGAGAGCACAGTTCTTGAGCAGGGGAGTGACATGATTAAAACAGTGTTTAAATTAAATTATTCTCACTGCTGTGTTAGGGATGAATTACAGTGGAGACTGGAAGAAAGATGATGAGCTAGGAAGATGCTGCCATAAATCTTGAAATCATAGAGTTGAGAGTGACCTTAGACATCACCTCTTCCCCTTCAACTTAAATTGTCAGCTTGTCTTAAGTTTATAGCCTTTATTTGCATGACTGCTCAGAACACCTAAAGAAAACCTTGGTTTCTCTTTACAAAGACTTAATTTGGTTACATATGTCTTTGAAAAATAGAAATCAAAAGTCATTTTATGTAAGAAATGGAGGTTCTAAGCAGTTCAATTTGTGGATTTGTGTTCTAAGAGCTACCTAACTCTTTAGCTTTATGAATTAGAAACCAAGACCTACAGAGAACATGACTTTCCCAGAATCACACAGAAAGTTATTGGGAGGTGTTGATGGAGAAAAGGAAATAAAAAGAGTAAATAATGAGTAAGGTTAGTTGGAGACGTTAGGTGTTTAGAATGCAGGGAATTGAATAAATTAGATCAGAAAGATGTAGGAAAATGGGTAGGTAAGAAAACAATGAAATGAGTGTAGAAAGAAGGTAAGGTATAAAGGAGAACAAGAGGGAGGAGGAAAGAGAGTTTGTATTTATCTTTTGTTTGGAGTGGAGAACACAAGGTAAATTGGGTTAAGTGACTTGCCCAAAGTCACACCGCTAGTTAAATGTCAAGTGTCTGATGCCGCATTTGAACTCAGATCCTCCTGACTTTAGGGCTGGTGCTCTATTCACTGTACCACCTAGCTGCCCCTGTATTTATCTTTAAAATTAGTGTTTCATAGACTAGCTCTTTTTCATAAGTTATGAAATCAAATTTGGAAAGATGATTCTTCAGTGATGTGTTGAAATTAATCTTATTTGGCTATCTTTTATACCAATTTTTATTTTTTGGGATTACATGAAGATAGAATCATTGAAAAGATAATAGCCACCCTTCATGCTATTATTTTGTATTTTGGAAACTGAACAGGAGCCTTCCTTCTTTCTTTTGGTCTAACCCTGTCCCACTGGGCAATGAAGAAGAGATATTAAGATCTGTTTTAAGCTTGGCCCTGAAAATCCAAAAGTGGGGCCAGAGGATGAAGTTGCAAAGATGCAGATTGAGTTTTGACTTAAAAAAAAATCAAACAAACTAAAAAAAACAACCTTTCACTACAGTGGGAATTGTCCTCAGTTGGAATGGGTTGTTCTTTGATGCCGTACTATGGGTTTTCTCTCAATAGGAGTCTTCAAGAAGAGACTAGATTGCTCTCAGTAATGTTGTACAGGGGAAAGCTTGGTCAGATACAGGTTGATTCTGTGAAAGCTATGGTGGCTACCTCCCCAGGAGTCAGGGTAGTGTTGGCAGAATGACTAAAGGCTTCTTTGAAAGGAAAGCCACTTTTCTGCCTGAAAATTAATGAAGTTTGTTCTTAGAAACATGCTGTTACAACCTAGTTCTTATAAAGTGTTTCAGTTGTATGTGACTGGTAACTATAGGTAGTTATATTTAAAGCATCATTTATCTGCCAGATTCAAGTGTTTGTTTTCCCACTTTACAGCAGTGCTGCTACCAACAGATTTAGAGTAATAGACTTGTGAGTTGTGTTCCATTTGGAGGCGTGGCTGCAGGAAGTGTAAGATTTATTTTCCTACCAATGGGGCATCCTTCTTAGAAGGATTAATCATCACTGTAATGTAACAAGTCACCAAGTTAAGGAAACAAACAGATTAAGTGCCTACTATGTGCCAGAGACTTTGCTAAACTGGAGAAACAAAGAAATAAAAAAAATGATTCTTCCCCTCAACAGCTTATAGAATAATAGTAGAGATAATATGCAAACAACTGGGCAAAAGAAGATCAAATTCATCAAGAATTTTGTAGAGGGCAGTCATGTTCAGGAATGAGTTGAACTAGATGGCTTTTGGGGTCTCATCCAACTCTGAGAACTTATGAGAGTTACTTGCTGAATGGGAAAACACAACTCTTAAATGCTGTCTTATGAAAAGCGACTGAACAAAATGTCAACACTTTTGTTTCCAAATGTAATGACTTTATAAATATGGTTCTGATACCTAAATCAGGAAGAACAAAAACAAAGAAAGAAAAATACAGACCAATTTTCCTAATGAATATTGATACAAAAATTTTAAATAAAATGTTGGCAAGATCATACACTATGGCCAAGTAGGAGTTTATATCCAGGAATTTGGGATTGCTTTAATATTAGGGAAACTATAAGTAACTATATCAATAAAAACAACAAAAAATATGATTTTATCAATAGATGCAGAAAAATCTTTTGACAAAATACTCGTTCCTATTGAAAACACTAGAAAGCATAGGGATAAGTGGAGCTTTTCTTAAAATGATAAGTATTTTCTGTCAAAAACCAAGAGCAAGCATTATCTCTAATGGAAATATGCCAGAAGCTTTTCCAATAAGATCAGGGTGAAGCAAGGATGTCCTTTATCACCATTATTATTCAATATAGTACTAGAACTGCTAGCTTAAAGGAATGAGAAGAAAAAAGAGAGTAAAAGAATAAATCTTAGGCAGCAAAGAAACAAAGCTATCACTCTTCACAAATGATATGATGGCATACATAGGAGAACCTTAGAGAGTTAACAAAAGAAATATTCAAAACAATGAACAATTTCAGCAAAGTTACAAGATATAAAATAAGACCACACAAATCATCAGCATTTCTATATGTTACCAAGCAAAACACAGCAGAAAGAGCTAGAAAGAGAAATTCCATTTTAAATAACTGTGGGCAGCACAAAATAAGTGGGAGTCTCTGCTTGCCAAGACATACACAGGAATTATATGAACACAATTACAAAACACTTCACATAAATAAAGACAGATTTAAATAATTGGAGACATATTAATTTCTCATGGGCAGGCCAAGCCAATATAATAAAAATGATAATATAACCTAAATTGGTTTACTTATTCAGTGCCATACCAAACTACCAGAGAATTACTTCATAGAGCTAGAAAACATAATAACAAAATTCTTGCAGAGGATTAAAAGGTCAAGAATATCAAGGGAATCTTTGAGAAAAAAAAAACAACCCAACAACAACAACATGAACAAGGGGGCCTTCAGCTCCAGATCTCAAACCATATTACACAGCAATAATCATCAAAACAATTTCTTACTGGAAAATGAGTGTAATGACTTGTAAATTCATCACATAAACATCTAATCCTACCATTGAGAATTCATTGCTTTTATTTTTATTTTTTAAAGAATATATAGTTTGATTTAAGGTACTTTAGTTAATTACTTATAAGTGCAAAGGGAAAAAAGCAATGGAAGGAAGAACTCTACCATTAATGGATAATTCTGAATTTCTTTGGCAGAATACCATCGGTAGAGTCTTCTGAGTTGTCTCTAAGGCCTCTGAGCACTGTAATCCTTGCAGAAAAGACACATCCAATATTAACTTGGAGATGTAATGAAACAAGTAGCTATACTCATGACCTATACTAAAAAAGAAAAAGCCAGACAACTTTGCCTGGCCCATGGCCTGGTTTACATTTATTGGAATCCAAGCAACTATAAAATATATTTCATAGTTGATGTAGACACACTACTAGAAAGTGCACTCTTCCAATAGTAATCTAATTTGATATAAATTCATTGCTTTATAAAACAAAAATGCAATATTCTTTCCAGGGCTTACTTGCAAAAATAAACTACGCTTTTTGTAGCCAAAAGAAACTTCAGTAGCAGCTATTCAATAGAGAAAAACTGAGACAGGGGGCCTTAAAAAATGAACTAGAGTTCGTCTTTCCAAAGTAAAGCCATTTCTTCTGTATAAATGATAGAAGTCCCATATTCCCTTCCCCTTATCCCAAATATTAATATTTAGTGGAGCTGCCTCTTGTACATAAAGGAAAGGCAATCCCCATAGGAATAGACAGGACCTAAGTAGCCTGGATGCCATAATTCTGTATTACTCAGTGGGAAAAAAATGCAAGTTGGAAAACCACACACAAATCCCATCAAGACAACTGCCCATATGGTCGTGTGTCTTCCTTCCATGTGTGTTACTTGAAAATGGCTTTTGAAAAACAATAGAGAGTTTTGAAGAGTCCTTTCTATCACTTGGTCCTTTATTTTTTCTTTCTATCATTATTGCAAATCCCTCCCCCAGCTTAAAAAAACAAAACTGTGCTTTGCCTGTGTTAAAAACGATCTGACTATAACAAGATGCCACGTTTGAATGGGCTTTGTAGCATTTTGCTGCCCGATGCTTTTGCATATGTTTTTAATTTTCTCTTAATCTTCTTGTGTATCACTTTAGTGATCCCCATATTTCAGGTTTGCATTCCAATCCAATCTCTTACAGATCCCAGTAGGCTCATTGTGGGGGAAGGGAAGAAAATGCATGCATGATCCAAGAAATTCAAACAACTTTTTTTTTTGTATAGGAAGCTGCTGAGTAGTCTGCATTTTTCTCAGTGGATAATAGACCTGTCACATTAAAGTGGTAATATATTCTATCCTAAATAAATCATGTTAGACTTAACAAAACATTATCATGCCCCAAATATTAATGCATTATACTTTCTCCTTTATATCTCAATGAAAACCGTTGGCCATATTTTTCTTCGTCCTGACATGTGAATGGTTGTAAAAATCTTAACATTAGTACTTTGTTAGTATTATAATAGGTAGCATTAACATATGGCTAACAATGCAGAAAGAATCCATTGTGCCAGAAATACCTTGTGTCTTTTCATTAGGGTTTTTAAGGAAATATATGACCATACATGTAGGCATTTCCAACATGCATGTAACATCTTATACTATAATCAATATTTATATCTTTCATGTAGTTATTTTACATAGCAAAAATTATGACATAGGATCCTCTCAGAGTTCAACCTTGACTCTGAATCAATTCCTTGTGAAATTAGGTAGGACATGTCCAGTAAAAACAAAATGAGGCTATGTTTTCTATCAGATGTATTTATTTGATTAGCAATTGTCTCCCTTTGCCACACAACATTTGGATGAGTTGCAGAAAGGCAGGAATTTAGACCTGTTTGTCAGGAGGCATGTTTGTACTAAACAGCAGCATTATGACACAATTTAAGGTACATGTGATTGTGCTGTAATTCAGGGGTGTGCTAGAACTATCTTCTATCCAGAGCAAATTGTTAAATTTTCTTTGTGAGCATTTACACCTCCAAATGATATAGATCAGGACTGATTGTCTAGACCAGAGGTGAAAAAACCCAGCCTACCAGCCAAATGCAGTCGGGCAATGCTCCTGAGTGAAACCAGAACCAGATTAAAATGTAATTGGGAAATAGTGAACAAAATAAATAAAAGAACAATAATGTTAATACATGGCTTTCTAAATCAATATGCAACCCACAGAGATCATCATTGTATGGGTTAGTAGACTGTCTCTATTACAGTATGACACCATTGGTCTAGACTTAAAGTGATGGAGAAGATGTTCGTAAAGCCCATTAAACTTTAAAGTGTGTTACAGGTACATTCCCCACCCCCAGCTTGTTGTCAAACATTTACTGCTCTTCCACTGGTTATAAGGGGGAAAATAAAAACATGAATTCCAGAAGGACCAGGGTTGGAATACCATTTGACTATGTGACCTTGGGCACACCATTCTCAGGGCTTTTGTTTCCTCATCTGTAAATGAAGTAGTCCAACTAAGTGATTTTTATAGTCTCTCTTGAGCTATGATCTCATGACCTTGTTTTATTTATTCCTGACAAGTTGTATGTAATTCAGGTTAAGATAATATATATAAAGCACTATGCAAACCTTTAAAGCTAGTTGGGGTGACACTAGAATCCCTGCTAGTAGGGAGGCTTAGGCGGGTGGATCACTTGAGCTTGAGAGTTCTGAGCTGCAGTGAAATTGAAAAATCAGACATCTATTGATTGACTAGGCAATTGATTGATTAGGCAATCTATTGATTGATTAGGTAATTAGACATCTATTGATTGATTAGGCAATCCACGTGTTTCTGTGAATGGCATATATTTAATTTGCATCTCCTTAAGCTACATTCAAAGTTTTTAGAACAACAGGACATTTCATCTTCATTTGGTGATGAAATACCATTAGGGGCTTCTAAAAAATAATTCAATCCATGGCCATCACACTTTGATTATTATAGATGATAATAGCTCACACATTTAGGTCCCAATTAATACAAATAATAACTCCTCCTGAAGTGGTAACATTATTTGAAGTAAAACTACATGTTTCCTTTGGGCTGGACTCAATTATCATATTTTCCATAATTATAATTTTGAACAGCAGGAATTCAAATACATGTGATCGCTTCAGGGGATTTGTTATTTGTACTAATCAGGACGCAGCCAAGTACTTTGCAGTTTGCAAAATGCTTTGTATATATTCTGTCATTTGAGCCTCATAATGGCCTTGTAAAACAGTACAAGTATTATTGTTGCTGTTTTGTAGATGATAAATTAGAATTTGGACCCAAATCTTCTGACTTTAGTTGTTAATATTTAGTGATTAATAGCCATTAATTAATATGAGAGACAATAAGGCATAATTAATTAACAAACACTCACTAAACACCCACTCAGGTTCAGAAATTTTTCTAGGTACCAGGAGTACCAAATGAAAATGAAAGCCCTGAGAACTTGCTTTCCACTCAGGGAAACAACGCAGGCACTTAAAAATGTGTGCAAATAGATACAGAAGAAATACAAAGTATTTTGAGTGCCAGGACTTTAATGCCTGAGAGGGATCAGGAAAAGTTGCCTATAGGAGGGGGCACTAGACCTGAACTTTGGAGGAAACTAAGAATCCCAAGAAGTAGAGGTGAGGATGATAGTGCTCCAGGGTAGTCCTTGATGACAGGAAGACCTTGGTTCAAGTCCTGCCTCTGATGCATACTGCTCAGATCAACCTGGACAAGTCACTTAAGCTCTGTCTTTATCAGTTTCCTCAAATAACATCAACCTTATGAGGATAGGAGTAGATAACTCACAGAAAGTGCTTTGCATACTTTCAAGTTCAATATAAAGGTTTATTATCATTTTGTTATTATTCTTATTGTTATCAGCATTATTCCTTTGCCTCTCAGTGTCCCAGGTAACTCTCAAAGTCTATAAGATGTATATGAGTTCATGCTCCTTTGAAGGGAATTTTCACATTGGAAGGTGGAAAGATCTGATGACTTAGAAGATCTGGTCCAACTCTAAGTCATATACCTACCTTCTTATATTTTGTACATGGTTATTCAGATGCCTAGACTTAAGAATTTTAATATTCTGGCCATAATCTTAAATGACATTATATTCTGCCTCACTGCTCTTTGGGCACTGTGGTACAGAGGAAAAATCAAATATTTGTAGTGAGGGAATTTGGGTCTAAAGCCTACCTGTGCTATTTTTAAACAGCCTGTATGACTTTGAATAAGTCACATAACTTCTCCTGTTTTCAGTTACCTCATCTGGAAATTGAGGAGATTGAATTAGGTCCCTACCAACTCCTACATTTTCTCAGGTGTTTCAGATGAAGTTCCCATTGTTTTATTTCACATTCTGTATTTTCTGGTCCGTGCAAGGCTTATATTAGAGATGTCATTGTTAGCTGATTAATAACTTATTGGATGGTTGGGTAGAAGAAACTTCCTGAACCTCTCTAATGCATTCTCAACCAGTATATAAACATTTATTAAGTACCTATTCTGTACCAGCACTGTGCTAAGTGTTGGAAATGACTGAGCTTTCCTCTTTACCTTCCTCCATTCTCTGCTACACACACACACACACACACACACACACACACACACACACACACCAATCCCTACTCTTTTTTTTTTAATTTTTTTTTATTTACTCATTTACTTTTAATTTACAAGATTCAGTTCCACAATCACTTGAGTTTCAGATTTTCTCCCCTCCCTTCCCCCCCCCCCCATGGTGGCATGCAATCATGTATAGGATCTGCAAATACTTTCACATTGTACAATAGTTTGGTCATATAGAAGGGTTGTAACCAATGAGTGATCACTGGGAAAAGGAAAAAAAAAAAGCAAAACCAGACATGAAAGAGAACGATAACGAGTTTTGCTTCAGTCTCCATTTAAACTGTAGTCTTTCTATATAATCCCTACTCTTGAGGAGCTCACAGTCTAATGGGGAAGAAAGAATGTATACAACTATGTACGAACAAGTTATATACAGGATGATTAATTTAATTGGAGGAAAAAACTGGAATTAAGAGGTAATGGGAACAGCTTCCAAGAAAAGGTGGGATTTTATTTGGGACTTGAAGGAAATCAGTAGGCAGGGATGAAGAGGGAGAGCATTCCAGGCATGGGGGGCAAGCAGAAAAAAAATGCACAACATTAAGAGATAGAGTGTCTTGATCAAGGAATAGCAAGGAGGCCATTGGATCAAAGAAGAGCAAGGATGTTACTGGATTAAAGAGCGAATTGGGGATGGGTGGGTGTGAAGTGTAAGAATACTAGAAAGGTGGGACATGACTAGGGTTGAAAAGGACTTTGAATAGTAAAAAGAGGATTTTATATTTGATCCTGGGGGTGATAGGAAACCATTGTAATTAATGGAGTTGGGATGGGTGTCCATTATTAAAATGATCAGAAATGGATCTATTATAGCTTTCCAAAGTAATTTCATACTTTATGGTTTATTTTTTTTTAAATGATTGTATAGTTTTTTTTTAAAAGGGACTTAAAATTGACAAAATAGAAAAATAGATATTTGTAATGATTAATGGAAGTTATTGTGACAAGGTTAGTTTAAGTCTCAGCTTAAGAAGATGGGAAATTTTTTTTAAAAAAGTTTTAAAAATATCTCCACTAGATATCATTAAAAATTTTATTTAAAAAATTAGTCTTTGTTACAAAATTGTAACATTTTGAGGTAAACCTGAGTTATCTAAAAGATCTGCATATGTGAAATGACACTTAACCTGAAGATAGAAGTTAAATGAAATATTAGTATGTATATGTATATATAATAACTTAGCATATATTATAGTGTATAGAGTATACTATTATTATACTATAATATATAACTGAATATATATTTCACTTGTGGGTAGCCTGCTAACATGACTGTCAAAATAGGGCTTAATATCTTACTATTTCTGGCTTCATCTGAAAACTTGAGATGTTTGGGGAGAATGAACATACATTTTTAAAAGATAGCTTATTTCCCACAATAATTTGAGGTAATGCATGAATATCCATAAATTACATAGTAACTGTTGCTCCACAAAAACGATGGTTAGTTCTTCTGACAGTAAAATGGTTGTTTTCTACATGTTATCACCATTAAGTTTTACCCAAACCAATGGGTAGAGGGTGGGAGGCAGAACTGCATATTGTAAAGACCTGGAGCCAGAGCATCTGGTTTTGAATACTCTCCTTGCCAATTACTAGCTGTGGGATTGGGTAGTCACATCATTCTGGGCCTCCATTTTCTCAATTTCTGTAAAATAAGATTTGGATTAAATGACCTCTAAGGCTTCTTCTAGCTCTAAATCTCTGACCCAAAAATGTATGATGATTTAACTTCATTCATAATGGAAAAGGTGAAAGTGAATTTAAAAGATAAAAGCAAATAAAGAGAAAAAGAGAATGTTTAGAATGTCTGTCATTGAAGGCATGTAGTTACTGCATGAATTTGAGAAGCCTTAGAGTAGGATTTCCTTACCTTTTTGATGTCAAGATCCTCTTTGGAAATTTGGTGAAATCTATGGACCTTTTCTCAGAATCACATTTGTAAATGTATAAATACATAAAATTTAGGATTCTATATATAGGATATATACATATGTGTGTGTGATCTTATATATATGGTAAAATATAAGATTACAAAGGAACTAATTATATTGAGATATAGTTATCAAAATACTTTTCAAAAACAACCATATTCCTGAACTCCTTCAAACCTAGTTTCATAGATCTCAGGTTAAGAATCCCTTCCCTACAGTTAGAAGCAAACAGTTTTGAAAAGGGGACAGGGTCAAAGAAGAAAATAGAATAAATGGGGATGGAGTGGGATAGGATGGAGGGAAATAGTCTTTCACAATATAACTACTATGGAAATGTTTTGCATAACTACACATGTACAACCTATATTGAACTGCTTGTCTTGGGGAGGGGGGCTGAGAAGGGAAGAAGGGAAAGAATCTGGAAATCAAAGTTTTAAAAACAAATGTTAAAAAAATTTTTTTTTTCGATGTGCAACAGTGAAATAAGATATACAGGCAATGGGGTATAGAAATCCACCTTGCCCTACAAGAAAGTTAGCAGGGTTAGGGTTAGGATATAAGAGAGAGAAGATTGGGAGAAGGGATATTCAGTAGGCTCACTATCTTGGGGTGGGGGTAGGGGAGAGACAGAGAGAAAATTTGGAACTCAAAATCTTGTGGAAATGAATATTGAAAACTAAAAATAAATGAGTTCATTAACAACAGAAACAAACAAATAAAAGAATCCCCGCCCTAGAGTGCCACAGACAGTGAACTTAAATGCCATCTAGCTTGATTAGATTCCTTCCTCCAGAAGACGGAGGATGTCCTGTGATCAGGATCAAAAAGGATTCATTTCTCTAACTCTAGACAGCTAAGGATGTAACCAGCCCTCTTTTTATCACTATTTGGTTTACTCAAGATTGGTGTGTTTGAAAGCTCCTGACCTAGATTTCTAGGTGGATACATTTTTATGAAAGGCTTTGTTCTCCTGTTTATCAAAGAATGACTGAAAGCCCTAAACACCCAAGACCACTGAGAATCAGCCTACAGCTAGGAACTACTGAAAGACATGGTATAAGTCTAATGCACTAAAGCTTATTCACTTTTTTTGCCAGAGAATCTCAAGTCTCTATTTCAGAACCACTGGCCCTTGGTTTACACATAGCTCTTAAAGTATTGTTTATTTGGTTTCTCTTACCCATAGCAGATCAAAAGTGGCAGGTTGGAATGGGGGTGAGTTCTGGACTCACAAACACTGACAGCAGCAAGAAAAAACAACCAAAGGAGAAGAAAAAAAAAGCAGCCACAGTCATTCAAAAAGTATTGCAAGGTCTGCCTAATTTATGTAGGAGCAAACTACCCTGTGTGACTAAAGAGCCCTGGGGACATTGCTGCATTACAATGCAGTGTAACAATCGATAGTCATAATGGTGAACAATAATGAATGATGTGTAATAATTTTAGAAAGACTTTCACTGAAATTGTTTAAATTTAAAAAAACAAATAAAAAACCCTTTGGCACTTAAAAGAGACAGACTACATTTCCCCAGAAAATTTGCTTATACAATAGACCTCTTCCATGGTGATGCTGGATATTTGATGTGCAAATGTAGGAACCTTTTTCGAATCTATCCTAGGGCAAGCTAGTTGAGGGCAGGAACAGTGTTATTTTTCCATTTGGGTACCTGCAGTCTCTTGGTCCCTTTTACAGAGCTATGCCTATAAAAGACTCTCAATAGATTTCTTCTTCTTCTTTCTTCTCTTCCTCCTCCTCCTCTTCCTCTTCCTCCTCCTCCTTCTCCTTTTCCTTCTCCTTCTTCACCTCCTCCTCCTGCTCCTCCTCCTCCTTCTCCCCTTTCTCCTCCTCTTCCTCTTCCTCTTTTTCCTCCTCCTTCTTCTCCATGTACTTCTCATCCTCCTCTCCTTCCTCCTCCTCCTCCTCCCTTTTCTCTAAACTACATAGTTTACTTCTATTTTATATATTTCTTCTCTACTACATAGTTTGAAATTTGCAGAACTCTTGACAAATATCTTATTTTTATCCTCACAATAACCCTGGAAGATAGGTGCTATTCTTATCTTCATTTCATAGATAAGGAAACTGAAGCAGAGAGAGATTAAGTTACTTGCCACACACAACTGGTAAATGTTTGAAGATGGTCGTATTAAATACCCAGATACTCTAAAATTCAAATGAATCTCTGAATCTCATCAAGGGACACACTCCCTCTAGCAATGCAGATCAAAATCCGTCCACATCTTTTTCCCATATGCAGTTCTTTTCTGTTTGTTCTTGATAGTTTGCCATTCTTGGAGGAGGGAGTCCACCCAATGTGTTGGGATCTTTCCTTACTTTCTCTTATCATCCCAAGAATACCAATGGAACCCACAAACTGTACTTTATCATCTGTTGTTCTTGCCAGGTTGACCAAGCCTATTAATTTTTCACTTATATATTTCTTGGATGACATCCTTTCTACCACTGAGTCATTCTTTGAGTGCAAAGATACCTTCCCTAGTTCCTCTTAATTTAAGTTCTGGTGTCTTCCCTCTGTTAATTATTTTCTATTTATTCTGTCTAGAGCTTGTTTGTACAAATTTGCTTGTTGTTTCCTCTAGAAAAATGTGAACTTCTCTTGGGCAGGGACTGTCTTTGGTATTTCCAGAGTTTATTTAGTACAGTGCACATAGTAGGCGTTAAGTAAATTCTTTCTGACTGCGCAGTATGTTGCATCCTGTTAACCACCTTCCCCACCACACACTTTGATGACTTCAAACTTCTCCCTGAAACAAAAGCTTATCTTTTAAAATTCCTTTATTCTCATAGCATTGTTATAAATTTTGTGATTTATGGGACAGTAGAGACTTCCAGAACCCTGAAAAATAGGAATTCCCTAAAATGTGAATAAATTAAATAGCATTGAATAAATTTTAACATTTTAAGGCAATAAAACCAGGAAACTTTCAGAATTGTGGGTAATAAATCAAATATTTGATGTTCTGCATTATGATAGCTATCCCATTATGGAGTATTTCTGAACCAAATATTAGTCCCCATCCATGGTACCCAGTCTGTGGGCTACCTACTGAAACAAAATTATCAAGTTTTTCCAGTGATAGTTGAGAGAACACATGATATCCTACCCAAATACACTCCTCAAACGAATATTCTTCCTTGATTTAATTCTCTTCTTTCTTCCCCCCTTACTCTTTGTCTAGGTAGATTACTTGATGGCCTCCTAGGATCACATGTTTAGAGTTGGAAGGACCTTAAAGGTCATCCAGTCCAAATGCCTCACATTCCAGATGAAAGAGGTTACATGACTTACCAAGGTCACACAGATAGTAAATACTCGAGTTAGAATTCGACCCTGGCTCCAATCTTCTTCCTACTCTACCAATTTTTTCAAGTTCAGTGAAATTTAAGGCCAAGTTTCTTTCCTACTTAAATCTGTGATGATTCTGTGTATGGAGTAATTTGTTATTAATAACACTAAGATTTCACTTTAATGCTTTCTTATGATATGGAGGTGAACCTGGTTTATCAGATGTTAGAAGAGCAGAGTGTAAACTCTTGGCAGGTCCTACCTGATACAAAAGCTTCAAATGCAACCAAACAATCCTTGCAGTCTATCCATGTGTCTCTTATTTAAGCACCAGCCTGACAGAGTGGAAGAGACCTGCCATTAAGTTGGCCTGATGAAACTTTAAGACTTGGCAACTCTCAAAGACTCTTTCTCTCTCTCTCTCTTTTTTTTTTTTTTTTTTGCTTTTTGAAGGGGGGAAGGGCAGGGCAATTAGGGTTAAATGACTTGCCCAAGGTCACATGGCTACTACATGTTAAATGTCTGAAGCCAGATTCAAACTTAGGTCCTCCTGACTCCAGGGCCGATGCTCTATTCACTGTGCCACCTAGCCGCCCCTCAAAAACCATCTCTTAATTTGTGAGTGGTTTATGATCTATACTGGCACAGGGAATTCCCTGTGCAAAAAATTCCAATCATTAGGATATTGATGAATAATTAACAATAATGGTAACACCTGGATTTTACCATCCACAAGAAGATTGAGAGGCAGCATAGTACAATGGAAATTTGGAATCAGAATGCCTGGATTGAAACCTTGGCATTGCCCTATGCTACTTGTTAATGTTACCTTGATCAAATCACTTAGACACTTTTAGGGCCTCAACTGTAAAATGTAGAGGTTGGCTTCGAAGGTTTTTTTAGTGCCCTTCCATCTATAAATCTATGTTTCTATGTTTAAAAAGGACTTTAATATTATCCTATTTGTCTTCATAGAATGCAGGTAAATTAGGAAAGACTGGGAGCCCTCTGTGACTCTAATGTACACTTACCCCTTCACCCATTCCTCTAGTGTTGAAATCTCTTTTCTCTATTTTCTCCCAACCCACTGAACACTATCATCTCTGCCTTCCTCCCTTCTACTTTCAGGTAAAAATAACCTTCTCTCCTAGACCTCACATAGCTTTTTGCAGCACTCTAACACATTTATCCTAGATTGTTCTATATTATTATTATTGGTATGTGTGTCAAATATCCCTACCAAATCAATAAGTTTCAGAAGACCATGTGTATCTATCTTACCTAAATTCTAAAACTCCCCCATACATCTCCCTCGGCCTCTCCCCCATGCTCTGTATCTAGTAGGCACTTAAGAAATGTTTCTTGAATTGATTTGACATAAGTGTGTCCGCTGGATATATCATATATTTGTGTATATATAAGATCAGATGAAATAATATTTGTGAAGTACTTATCACAGTGTCTGGTGCGTAGTAGAAAATAAATGCTTGTTCTTTCCTCTACCTCCCCATATCCCAGCACAAGACTGAGGCGGCATCCTGGTAACTCTGGCATTCAGTGTCTCTATGATGGGGTCGGTGTGTGTGTGTGTGTGTGTGTGTGTGTGTGTGTGAGAGAGAGAGAGAGAGAGAGAGAGAGAGAGAGAGAGAGAGAGAGAGAGAGGGAGAGAGAGAGAGAGAGAGAAAGAGAGGGAGGGAAAGGGAGAGAGAGAGAAAGAACACTAATGAGAAAGCAAGCAAGATTACTGGTGTTTTTATGGGCAGAAATGATTATATTCTGATTTTTAGAATCCCTACTAACCTTTTCAATGAACATTTAACTATAGCCTTTGTTTTGCTTTTCTTTTTTTTTTTTTTTACTGTGAACGCAAATATGGCTACAGAATCATTAGTTCGTGTAGGAGTTACCATGATAAGGAATACCGTGTATTTTGCTCACACATCCCTTAGTTCAGTTAGTGGTCTATTCAGGTTATAATAATAGTTTCTCTTCTTTCTCTTTCTCTTTTTTAGGGCCCTCCTGGTCCCAAAGGTGACAAGGTGAGTAAATATATGACATGGGTGATCCTAGCCAAATTAAAAACAAGCAGAGCTATCATAGATCTAGACCTAGTCTATCTTGACATACTGTAATTTGAGATTATGAGATAGTAGCACACATATGCTGTGTTAAAACTATCATCTCATCTTTCCACTTTGCAGGGTGATCAAGGGGATCAGGGCCCTCGGGTAAGCGTTTTCTTTAAGAAAAAAAAAAATGTTTCTTCCCACCCTAAGTAGAAAATGAGCTCTTAGCACTAAACTAATTTAATAAAAAGTACCCTGGCTTATTAGCTGCCTATGCCCTGCATGTTTTGTAGCTTCTAGCAAGAATGAATGCCTTATCATCTCTAAGCGAGACTGCTCTGGCAAGCATTTTAAGTAATGGTAGTCTGTGTATAGGGATGTAGCTTGTATATATGCATAATATTGCTGTATCTTAATTTGTGATTTATTAGTAGAATGCTTTACAGTAATGAACCCTGCTCTGTAGGAATCAGAATAATTTTAAATTAAAAAAAATACTACCACCTTTCCATTTCTATGAAAATCTATTCAAGAATCTTGACCTTCTGCAGTACAAAGACTGTCAGTCATTATTGGCTGGACTCTGAGGTTTCACTTAAATTCTAGGTACTATAAGAAGAATGTATTGCAAATATTATATGAAGAACATGCAAATATTTCATGCTAAGTATAAACAATACTGTGGTTTCTCTTATTCTAGAGATGTTAAAAGCATTTAAAAGATAGAACTTTAGCTTCAGATATACGTGGAAGAAATTGTCAATGGGGTTTCTTTTTTCTTTCTCAAATGTGGTTATTTTAACCATTACAATGCAGTGGTGAACATTCCTTTGTTACCTTGGGTAGTGCCAATTCCCCGACTTCACATCTGTGCCTCATTACCCCCGTGTTCAGACATACTGTTCTAATGATGTAGTGCCTTGGTTGGGTTACACGCTGCTCCATTTTCTCATGTCACTAGAAGCAAAAGCAAGCTTTCAGGGGAAGACAAGGTCATTTTTTAAAAGGAATGGTACAGCAAGTTAAAACTTCAGGTTGAAAGCAGCAATATGTTTCTGCCATATGCCCTGTGCATTGACGATGACCAAAATGGTTTATGCTGGGCTTGGAGGGTTTTGTTGCAGAAGCTTGAAGAGATGCCTGCTTGAGAGGCTCACAATCTCATTGACCCATCCTCTCATTGTTTCTCAAAATGAATTATTCAGCCTCTTGTTTTCCCCTCCTATTCTTTAACTGTTATGAATGTAGAGCAGAGATCTTGCCTCTGAACATTCCACTGCTCCTGGCAGTTACCCTTGCTGGTGATGGTCTTCAGGCTAAATACACATCTCCCTGGGTAAGATGATTAAACATGATATTGGTTGTTGTGAATGTGAATAGAGAACCCCTTCCAATTAGGTTAGATAAACTTACCTTCTGCCAGGTGCTTATTTCACATGGCACCTCATTCATTTCTTTCTTCACACTGCATCAGAATCACTCAAACCTTCTGCTCCAGGTAAGGACAAAACTGTTTTATCTGTGAAAGATCTTCTCTTGGCAAAACAGAATTAAGGGGCGGCTCGATGCTTTAGCTGTCATCAGTGCTCATTTTTAGAAAAGGTGTGTTGGCTTTCATTGTTCCAAGGAGTGATGATTGATTAGAAAGTTGAGCCAAGTTTTCAAATGAAACCTGAAGCTATGTGAAATCTCACCTGGTGTCATGTTGCATTCCAAACTCAGAGCTCGGGTCAGGTTCGTTGAAAGTTTGGCCAGAGTTCATGAACTGTTTTGCTGAGCCCAGACGGCATTTCACAGAGGTCTCAGCCAGTTTTCATGTGAATGTAGGCCAACTTTCACAAGATCCTTTAGGGGTTCAGGTGAGAAATAGGAAAATATTGATCTTTTTTTCCTCCCCTGACTTTCACTTTGTATTGAGGCATATGGCTTAGATCCCATGTTCATGGAGGGTTTTTGTGAGTGGGAATCTGAGTGCCTTGGTACCAGATTTTGAAGAAACTATATACCAAATAGAATTCGCTGTCTTTTGCATAATATTTACTTAGTAAAACCACTAAAATCCTCCTCCAGTGGCTCTTTGTACTATGGAGGTAAATCTGGATTTGGAAGTTAGTGCCAGCTAGGCTCAACCTCTGGCTGAAGTCCTACCAAACTAACTATATGCCTCTCATCCAAGGATTAGACTAATTAAGTTCAGAGAAACTCTTCTCAGGTAGGTGGTCACCAGATGGTTGTTTTTGTTGTTATTACTGTTGTTTTGCAGCAACAACTCATGAAAACTACTATAATCTTGTAATGAAGATTTTAAACTATACCAGGGGAGGGAATAATCATATTACTGAGATCACAGAACGTTAAAATACTGCTCTAAGATTAGGAAATGAGGGGGGCCAAAATCCATCCATGCTCTTAAAAATCATATATATATTGCTTTTTCAAGTCAGAAGATGGTGATGAATTCAGAAACAGAAGAAATCACTGCCATGATTGGTACTGATGGACATGTAGACATAAGGACAGCTTAGATGGGCAATGAAATTTGTATAACTTATATAAACAAAACAACCACAGCAAAAAAAAGATTCTACAGAGTTGGAAACATTTCAGATTTGCAGGCACATTTATAAAGTTTAGGGAGCCTTCTCTCTCTTTGCATATATTGAAATGTAAGAAACAAGTTGTTACTGATCTTTTTTCATCCCAAGCTGGAGGTAGATGTAAGCGTCTCACTAAAGCAACTATAATTCAACATAATTAGGTTACTTGCTCTGAAAATCTCAGCGTTTCAAAATAATATATCATCTGAGAATGCGAAGTAGAATGTCTTGCAGACTCAGTTCTTCCTTTTTTTATCTTTGACTTTCACATTTTTTCCCTTCACCAACTTTTTCTCCAAAGTGTGGTACTTGACTTGAACTATCATTTGTTTGCATTATCTTAACACGATCATTTTATTTCCAACATCTCAGTCCATTGTCTGGTGACTTTCTCTTGCTGAGCTTTAACTTGTTATTAGTCTGTATTTCCTGGGAAACTATAGACCATGTAGTGGATAGAGGCTCTGAAATCAGGAAGACCTGAATTCTAATCTGGTCTCAGACACTTGTGTTTGTCTTTCATTTTTGAAGAGGACCATGGCATCAGGGAAATGATGACATGACTTGCAGTTGACTTTGATTTGACTGAGGGAATGACTGTGCAAGGACACCAGCCTCACTTTCTCCTCCAGAACCTTCTGTACTTACCATCTTACTAGCAGTGTAACCCTGGGCAAGTGACTTAACCCTGTTTGCCTCTGTTTCCTCATCTGTAAAATGAGCTGGAAAGAAAATGGCAAAGCACTTCAGTATCTTTGCCAAGAAAACCTTCAAATGGGGTCACAGAGAGTAGAACATGACTTAAGGAACACTACAGCAAAGTCTTTATTGCATCCCTTCCCTTACCGCCCCCCACCTCTACACCTTTTTCATCATCAAATGTTTCAAAAGAAAGTGGAAGGTCATGGGTGAAACAAATTAGTGAGGACTTTAAGAAAGTGTTGAACCAAGGAATAGGAAGCACTCTGCATTCATTCATTCAGTCAATCTATCCATCTGTCCATCTGTCCATCCATTCATTTATATGTGGCATGGTATTAGTTGAGAGCTGACATGGCTGACAGCCAGTGAAAAGGTACAGAATTGGGAGACAGGGTGTTTTATGCAAGAAATAGTGAGATAATACTGGTATAAGTTGGTGCCATAGGTGCTCAAAGTAGTGAAAGATTACTTTTGGCCAGAATGATATAGAATGACTTTGTGGAAGAGTTAGCATTTGACCTAGGTTTGGAAGGGTGAATGAGCTTTCAACTGATAGAAATGCCACAGTTCAGTTAGAAAAGATTGCATGAGGAAAGATAGAGAGATAGAAAAAAATCAAAGTGTGTTACAGCAAGTTATCTATTTTCTTCATCTATAAAATTCTTTAACTATGTGGCTCCTAAGGACCCTTCCAAGTCCATATTGCTGTGGTTTGCTATTCTGTGCTAGAGAAGGGAATTATAGAAGATAAGAGTGGAAAGGCAGGTTGGGGTTGAATTGTGTGAAGGCTTGAATGCCAGGCTTGTGATTTTGAACTTTATTCAATAGTAAACGTGAAGTAAATTTTGTTTATTTGTTGTTGGTAAAAACCTATAATTTCATGAGTGTAGGGAGTTCCTAGAAAATTCAAAAGGTAATTGAGAAGGTTGCCTGAATCACTGTTAGATTGAGTGACTTTCTTGTATCCACACAGCTAGACCATGGCAGTGGCTTTATGGAGCCTAAGAAGATGACTGGAGAATAGGGAGTGAAATCTGATAAAGTGGGCAGATGAGGCAGTCACTAGTCAGGAACTCTAGGCTAAAAGTTTTAGAAATGAAGGGGTTAAAACTTAGAGAGTGCTTTCCGGTCTTGGTGGCAAGACCTATAAGTGAGACAGCTGAGGGGATAATCATGGAGTAGGGCATGAGTGGAGTGAATTTCAAGCCTTGGTGACTAATAAAATGGTGCCCCCTCCCCAACTCATTTAAAGAAATCAAAGAAATCAGAAGGAGAACCTAGTTTGAAGCAGAAGGTGATGGTTCTTATTTCTTATCACATAATAAGTTTGAACTGCCCATGTACCATTTAGGTTGGCATGTCCAGAAGATAGCTGGAAATGAAGGACTAACATTCAAGAGAGTAGTCAAGCTTGGTGATATAGATTCAGGGGTAATCCATATCAAAGTAATAGTTGAAATTTGGGGAGTAAGTAAAACTACCTAGGGAGAGATTGTAAGGAGAATAGAGGGCCACTGACAGAACTTGCATTGGATAGTTGGGAGGCATAGTTGGCTTTTCTAAGATTTATACTGCATTCAACCAAAGTTGCTACAGACAAATCACTGCCATTTTCCATAGGTTTTTAAAGACAGGGCTAGGGATTTCATTGTGTGATTTCATTGGTACAAGGGAATACCTAGCTGAGGAAACTCCTTCTACCCAAGACTGTCTTGGGTCTTATTTCCATTTTGCTAGACTACCTTACTTGGTGATCTTAGCTTCCATGGGTTTAGTTCTGATCTCTGTATAGGTGCATCCACCCCTAGTCCCTCTCCTGAGCCTCTTGGATATTTCCAACTGACTTCCTATAGATATCTCAAACTCAACAAATCCAAAACAAAGCTAATTGTCTTTTCCCCAAAACCTTCTCTCTTCCAAACTAACCTCTCAAGGTCAGTATCATCTTCCTAGATGCCCACAACCTCATTGTCAGCATCATTTCCCTCATGTACCCCATATATTCACATCATTTCCATATCTTGTCATATCGACTTTAACGGACTCTGGTTCCTTCATCTATGGCCCCTTCACTCCACTCACATGGTCACAACCACAGCCTTATTTCAGGACCTTCCTGCTCTGTACTATTAGAGTAGTCCGAAGTACTCCAATAGGACTCCAATATATCTAGGTTGACTGTGTGCTGGTCTGACCCCTCCCAACCCCCTACCCCTGTGAGGACCACCTCCAGGATCATATATAAACTATTCTGTCTGACATTCAAACCTCCACACTCTCTACAATCCAACCACACTGGCCTACTTGAAGCTCCTCACACGTGACACTCAGTTTCATTTATCGCTGTGTTTGTACTGGCTGCCTTCGATTCCTGGAATCTCCTGCCCCTTTGCCTTCACCTCCTAGTTCCCCTGCCTTCCTTCAACACTGAGCTCTTACTTTTTGCAGGAAGCCTCTTCTGGTCCTGCAGCTGTTGGTGCCTTTCCGTCCCTGCTCTGTTTGTATCTTGTATGTACCTTGTTATTTATATTTTGGCACCCCTGTTAGAATGTATGCTTTTTATAAACAAGGACTAGTTTTTTTTTTTTAAATCTTCCTTTGTACCCTCATCCTGGAACATAGTAAGCACTTGAATTCATATCCATTTTAGTCTTGTTCATTTCAGTCGTGTCTGACTCTCCGTGACCCCATTTGGGATTTTCTTGGCAAAGATGCTGGAGTGATTTGCCATTTCCTTCTCCAGCTCATTTTATAGATGAGGAAATAGAGGCAAACAGGGTTAAGTGACTTGCCCAAGGTCACATAGCTAATAAGGGTCTAAGGGTAGATTTGAACTCAGGTCTTCCTAACTCTGGTCCTATCCACTATGCAACCTAGCTGTCCAATAAGCACGTACTAAATATTTATTGACCGTGTGATACTATCACTGGAAATTGGCACCTCCTCTGCAGCTTAGTAGAGAAAATCTCTCTTAAAGAATTTTCCTAGTGCACTAAGGGATTAAGTGACTTGGGTAGGGTCACACAGGCAGTATGTGTCAGAGGTGGGGCTTAAATTTTGGTTTATCTGACTCCAAAGCCACATAGCCTGTCGTCAGCAATATGGCTAACATTTATCAAGCATTTTAAGCTTGCAGAATGTTTTATATACTATCTCCTTTGGGTCCCACAAGAACAACCCTGGGAAGTAGGTGCTGTTATCATCACCACTTTACAGAGGAGGAAACTGAGGCTGAAAGTAGTTAAGTGATTTGGCCAGCATCATAGAATCTTAGATACAAGCTAGAAGAGGCCATTGAGTCCAAGCTCTTCATTATACAGATGAAGAAACTGAAGCATAGAGAAGTTATGAGACTTGTCCAGGGTCACACCACCATCAGAGGTGGGTTTCGAACCCAGGTCTTACTGGTTTTGAGACCAGTTCTCTATCTACTACTCCCTGTAGTCTCTCTAAATATTTCCACCCATTAAAATTCAACCAATTATTATAGAATTATATATAATATAATATGATATGATATAATAAATATAATATAATATGATATAATATAATATAATTATAATAACCATGTATTTTGGGTTTAACATTACTACTGTAAATATCCGTCATATTCTACCTCCACTGGGATGCTCTGTTGACAGATGTCAGTATTTGTCTATCATGGATATAGATTCATTCATTCTGACTTTAGAATTTGGGTTCTTCCTGGAAATGTCCTTAGAGGATTGCTATTCATCTCCAATTCAGTCCCTCAGGCAAACTAAGTGTTCCATTTAGGCAAATAGTTCTATATTCTATTCATTTAAAATGTTGCCACGCTTGGCATGCATCACCAAGAGATGATTTTCCTTTATAATGTCGGGGTAGCATAGTATCTCAGGTTTGTGGGGTTATGAATTTACCCTCAAGTACAGGCTGAATGATCACCATTCAAATATGATATAGGGATCATGACAACACTGTGCTGGGGGATTGTACTTCTTGACCTCCAGCTCTGAGATTCTTTGAAAGAGACAACTGAGTGGGAAGCAAGAATGTTTTCAGGCATTCTATTCCATGCCCCTTATTACCAGAACAAACACAGAAATTTCAATTGAATACATTCTCACTGCTGTGATCAAGTTACACTCCCCCTGTGGAACTGAGTCGGAGGTAGATCATTCTTGACCCCACCACCCCCATCCAAGTGGAACTCCTCCAGGACCTTGTTACAACACCTACATCACAGTCCTGGGATGTGGATCCTGAGAAGGGCATCATCCTGTGTATTTGGTATTTGTGATTTCTCCTGTAGTAAATGTGCCGAATGAAGCTCATTTTCTCCGTCCCAAAGAACATGCTATTTTTTAGTCCTGCTTTTTAAAAAAGAGTTTCTTTTATCAGGAGAGAAATTTTAATTACATTTTCTGACCTGAAGCATAACACTGAAGGTGAATAGCAAAATAAACACCCTCAAGAAGTGTTTTTTTAAAAAAAATAATAATAATTTAGGTGTTTATTTTCAACCAGACATGATTTTGATGGCATAAGAACCTCTTAGTGAAGAAATTCTCTCTATCAATGTATTTTAGCACCTTCTTTGCAACTTATATTTTTAGTCTTGGAAACAGAAAGATGGAGTCATAAGAACATATTTAGACCTGGAAGGGACCTTGTTGTCCCTTGCATTCAACCCCCATATTTTAGAGATAAAGAAACTGAGATATACAGAGGTTAAGTGACTTGCCCAGGGTTGCACAGCTTTGAACTCAATTCTTTCTGATTCTAAGACCAACTCTATCCTCTAAGCCTTCTGGCTGTCTCAGGTGTAAGAACAGAGGAGGAACTGAAACCCGGACCTTCTTACCTGGGAAACTTATTCTCTATGTAGTATATGCCACATTGCTTTTCAGTTTCCTTTGTAGTTTATGAAACACAACTGTCCTATGAGGTCTGTATTAAAAGAATGTCGTTACCATTTCAAAGAGTAAGAATATGACTTCTACAGAAGTAAAGTGTCTTGCCCAGGGTTACTCAGCTTTAATTGAATGTGATGGGAGCTTTAACTGGAACCCAGATGATCTGACTCCAAGTTCAATCTACTGGCATCATCTTTAATGGTGCTTTATCAGTCTTTGACTTATATAGAACATTTTTTTGTTATTGTTGGTCTCTAATTCATAGAAATCTTTTCTCCTATGTCATGTCCTTAGTCCCTGAGAATCAAAAGGATGCCCTTTTGCTTTAATGTTAACATATGAATATATCCATTTCTTTCCTAATGCCCCAGATTAAATGAAAATGTTTACATTATCAATGTCTTTTAATACTTAATGTTGGCTTCAAGAAAGGGACAAGGTCATTCTAACGTGGCAGAGGGATTGTTAACCAAGTACAGGATATTAAATAAGACTGTATCTTGAGAAATTACTTTTTGGTCAGCATCACAATGTCCTAATCAGTTGGCCACCATTCACCTGCCAAATGACACCTAGCCCTAATAAATCATATTTTTATCAGCTTTAAAATTCATCAATTAACAGTTAGTTCACTATGAGTGCCATGTCCAGTAGCAACAAGATGCCACCAAGGAGCTAGGCTCCACTAGTTTAATAAAATTCTTTTCTCCTCATGGTATATTCAAGTAAATTTTCCTAACAGCTGGAGCTATGCAAAACTGATAGCATCTTAAAAATGTCTTTAGCAGGAAGGATGAAGTTCTAGAAAAGGAAGGCATTTAGAAGTTTGTTATATTATCTTAACCTTTGTTGACTTGAATGATTAAACAGATTCCTTTGCTCTGTTAAAACATTTAGACCTAGATATTAATGTGATTTTCTTATTTACTTAACCCTTGACTTTCTCCCCTAGTGCTTAATGAATTGGATGTCCATTTGGTGCTGAATGTATTGACTGTGAGAAGGGAAAGGATATCTCACAATGGAAGGAACTCAAGTGAGAGAAAATTATTTTAATTTTTTCCAGATTTGACAAAAGTTGGCATGGAAACAAGTTCATTAGAATTCAAAACAGCTCTTGTTATATTTTAAAATCAGAGCTCCCTTGGCAGTATTTTTTTTCCCTGCACTTCAAACTACTCAGAGTTTTCATATGAAATAAAACTCAGACATTTTAAAGTTTGTCCCATTATGGAACTATTTGGAAGAAAGTATATTACTTTAAAAAGAGTTTTTCTCTTTGAAATCCACAACAAGTAGAAGGTAATAACTGACCTCATGTAACAGTAAGGTGATAAGGAACAATGGACCAGTGTCTAAGAATCTTATTTTACTTATCTTTTTTTCTTTTTTTTTTTTTTTTAGAGGGAGGTAGGGGGTGGAGTGTGCAGAGTGCTGAGCCTGAAGTCAGGACAAACCTGAGTTCAAATCCAACCTCAAACACATTAGTTATGTGAACCTGGGCAAGTCACTTAACTTGTATGTCTCAGTTTCCTTAACTGTAAAGTGGGAATGGTAGTAGCATCTATCTCACAGGGTTGTCATGAGAACAAAATTGAAATAATATTTGAGAATCAAATGAAATAATATTTTACAGTGTTTAATACATGCTTATCCTCTTTTTCTTCTCATGTGTCAATGGAAGAAATCAGATCATGATTGGAGATCAAGCTCTATGCAATAAACCTTTTCATCTAGTAGTATGAAGTTTTACGTAAGATAATTGGGTATGAGGATGGAGGAAAATCTGGTCACACACTTACTGTTTACTTTCTTTTCATTTAAATTGGGAAGATTGAAAGTTAAGCCCTCTTATCTGGAAGCTCAATCAGTGACCATTAACTTATTAAGTTAAAAAAAAAACTTTGACTTAATTATTTTTTCAGCTAGGGAATTCCACTGAGTAATACTAACCAGCCTGTAAAACTCCAAGGTTTCCTTTGCATTTTCCCTACACGCAATGCTCTTCATGCCTGTTTCCATTTTTTAGAGCACATGGAAAGATATTTTCCACCAAAGGTATTTTCCACACCCACATTTCCACTCTGAGTTTCATTGCTTACATTATTTGCAATAGTTTTCTTTTTATTATATATTTTTTTTCATTTGATATATGTGATCTGACATATCCTGCTATTGTTTCAGCTTTGGCTGAATCACCTCACATTCTTTCTTGAGATTTAATGAATTGGAAGATTTTAGATGTCAAAGAAAATTTTGTTTTTAAATCATATAATATTAAGGTCATTTATATTCCTTCCAATGCAATCTACATGAGTATGCCATTATGTCCTCAAGTATTTGTTAGGTACTTTTGAGCAGGGGTTTTCAAAGTATGGTATAAAGACACAAGATCCTTTTAGGGAGTCGAACAATGTCAAAACTATTTTTGTAATAATATTCAGATTTTAAAATTTCTAATATGGTAGATATCCATAGATGTAATCCATATAGGCAAAAGCTCTTTTGGAGGTCATCCATATTATTAAATTTTTTGTGTGTTTTAAATATTTTATTTTTCTGATTATGTATAAAAACTATTTTAAACATTCATTTAAAAATTTTTGAATTCCAAATTCCCTTCTCTACTTTCTTTTCATTGAGAAAGCAAGCAGTTTGATATGGGTTATGCATATGCAGCCATGAAAAAATACTTCTATATTAATCATGTTGTAAAAGGAAACATGGACCAAAAAATCCCCACAAAAAATAAAGAAAATAAACAAAAGTATGCTTTGACCAGCCTCCATCATAGCTTTCTCCAGAGGTAGAGAACATTTTTCATCATAAGACCTTTGGAATTGTCTTGGATCTTTGTATTGCTGAGAATAGCTAAATTATTCATAGCTGATACACTTTGCATCAGTTCATGTAAGTCTTTCCAGGATTTCCTGAAGGCATCCTGCTCATTATTTTTTATAGCACAATGCATTATCACAGTCATATACCACAACTTGTTTAGTCATTCCCCATTTAACGGGCAGCCCTCAATTTCCAATTCTTTGCCGACACCAAAAGAGCTGCTACAAATATTTTTGTATGTGTAGGTCATTTTCCTTTTTTTAAAAAAATCTCTTTGGGATTCAGACATGGTAGAGATATCACTGGACTAAAGGATATGCACAGTTCAATAGCCCTTTGGGTATAGTTCCAAATTGTTCTCCAGAATGGTTGGATCAATTCACAACTCTGCCAACAGTGCATTGATGTTCCAATTTTCCACATCCTCTCTAATATTTTTCATTTTCCTTTTCTTTCACATTAGTCAATCTGTTAGTTGTGAGGTAGTACCAGAGTTGTTTGAATTAGAATTTTTCTAATCAAGAGTAATTTAGATAATTTTTCATATGACTATAGTTATCTATAGTCTATATATTTCTTTGTCTGAAAACAGCCTGTTCATATTCTTTGACCATTTATCAATTCCTCCATATTTTTTAAGAATATAAAGGGGTCCCAAGACCAGAACATTTGAGAACCATTACTTTAGAATGGTCTTTATTGAATTGTATGCTTTGTGACCTAAATCCTTTTCTCCTTAGTTGGCTAGAGAATCTAAAATTGTATATAAGAAGGCTCTGTTTTGTTTGACTCAGGTTTAAGTGGGTTAATTTTTTCATGTGTTTGTAAACACATATATCTTTTGTAAAGTTTGTAAAGTTTGTAAACACTCTATATCAAATAGTTTATGTAATATGGAACTAGAACTGGCACTGATGTTTTAAGTAACAATCACAATATTAAGGCTAAAGAAAAGGGGCTTACCATGGTATAAATATTGTTTTGTAATATTTTATAAGGAAGAGAGAAGAAGACTTCTTAGGCATCTAGGAAATGCTCTAAATTTACCATGAATACAAAAGATAAACTATATTCTACTGGGTGTATCATCTTAAGAATGCTGAATACAGAAAAACGTGCAATTTGAGAGTAAGCTATTACGTACAAAGAACCAACATAGCTTCTAGCTCTCCTCTCCCAATATCCCAACTATATCACACTTACAACTTTAAGCATTTGAAATTTATCACCAATGTAGAAATCAGAAGGAGTCACAACAGCAGAATTTTAATGGCACATTTGCGTTTCATGAAGGGGATGGAGGGCAAATAATTCCTTGACTGTATTTTCCATCTTAGATGTAATAATAGCTTATACACTGACAGAGTGAGCTCAGGGCAGACAGTTACTGCAGGTTTGATTGAACTTGCCCTCTGGAAAGTAATTTAATGCCAGACAGCAGCATCCTTTCATAAGCATACTTGCATGTTTTCACTAATGGTTCCAGCAGCTTCTTTAGCAGACATAGATTGTAAATCAAAAGTGACAAACTGAGATTGCTTGGTAGGAAAAGGGATGTCTGCTTCTGGGGATGTGGGTCCTACTTCAAATCTAGTCCTTTTGGGAATTGCATAATTGGTTTACAACTGAGGCAGTTTGGAGATTTTGATTTTGATAAAGTTCTGTGTAAAAAATGTTAATAATGAGAATTTATCTTCTAAAAAGTTCCTTTGCCAGCTTCTAGTAATATTTTCTAGGAGTGCTAGTGCTGATGTTAATGTCAAATGACTGGAGGCCATATATATATATATATATATCTATATCTATCTATCTATCTATCTATCTATCTATCTATCTATCTATCTATCTATCTCCTTCTTCAATCGCACAGAAATTGGAAAACTTAGGGCATTCCAATCTGGTCCCAGACACTTTGGGACCAGATTGGAACCAAGATTTGTTGACTAATTGCTGAATTTATCTTGAGTGAGAATGTTTTGTAGAGTACACATGGTAATGGGCAAGATTCTATTATAAACCTCTAATTGAGAGTTCATGATGTCAAAGGGTATGATGCTCTTCCAGGCCAAATAATAATAATGATAAATTATCATAAACAGCATCTATAGAACACTTTAGGGTTTGTAAATTACTTTGCATATACATGTGCAATATATATGTAACACACATGCATATATGTACACATACACATGTGTGTATATGTATGCGTGTATATACATATATGTATATATGCATACACACATATGTATATATATATATATATTTACACATAATAATCTCATTTGATCTTCACAACAACCCTAGTGGAGGGGAGAGGTAGGTGCTATTATTATCTCCATTTTATAGACAGCAAAGGTTAAGTGACTTGTCCTGAGTCACTTAGCTAGTGAATGTCTGAGGTAGGATTTGAATTTAGGTGTTCTTAACTACCTCCAAGTCTGTCACTCTATCATCTGAGCCACCAAGCTTCTATGTGATGTATACTCTCTGAAGGGCTGCATTCTTATAGGGCAATTGATTGGATGATTTTGAATGTTGGTTGGGAAGGGAAGAAAGCAAGAAAAATGGCCATGGTAGGGCTTCAGGAACCTTCTGGCGTGAAGCCTGAGTGATTTGATGTGCAATGGCATTAGCTGACTGTAACCCTGGGAAGTGCTAGTGGATGGCATAGTGGATTCTTGTCCCATTCACAGAATCATATCAGCTTGTTCAGTTTGAGTCAATGAGGCGTTTAGAAAGGGAAAGCCTAATGGAAGACTCTGATTAGTAAGGATGCAGTTGGTAAAACAAATGTGCATTTGCACATTTCCTGAGCCTTCCCAGAAGCTTCTCATTGTCAGATGCTTAGTCTATTTGTGTGAGCCTTGAAAATTATGAAATGACCTGCTAGGGTCTTTCCACTCTTAAAACCAACAGGGTACTACCTTAGGAGTCTTCTGGAACTGCTGAAATGGAAATTCTTCCACTGATGGAATGAGAAATATGGGTTGAGGGATATGATGGAAAGATAGCAATGTCTGAATACAAAATAAACCCATAGGGAACTCTCCTAAACAAGAGTTCTTAACTTGGGATCAGTGAATTAGGCTCTTAAAATATTTTGAAAACCATATGTCAATATAATTGGTATCCTTTATAATCCTCTATTTAATTTTATGCATTTGAAAACATGATTCTGAGAAATGATCTATGACACAAGAAGTGTTAAGAACTCTGGCTCTTCGTGGAATAATTTATTTGTCAAATCTAGATAAGGAAAGACCTTAGGACCAAACAAAATATAGAGAACTTTACATAATGTTTAATAGTTATACAAAATTAAAAAGTTTTGTGCAAACAAAGCCAATGCAACCAAAATGAAAAGGAAAGCCAAAATCTAGAGGAAATTTTTCAACAAGTATCTCTGATAAAAGGCCTCATTTCTCATATATATATAGAGATCTGAGTCAGAGTTATAAAAATACAAGTCATTCTCCATTTGATAAATAGAAGAAGGATATGGACTGGTAATTTTCAAATTAAAGATATCTATAGTTCATATGAAAAATTACTATTGCTTAGAGAAATGCAAATTAAACCAGCTCTTAAGTACCACGTCACACCTAGTTGAATAATATAACAAAAAAAGGAAAAAGATAGATGTTGGAGGGGATGTGGGGAAATTGGGACACTCATTCATTGTTGGTGGAGTTGTGAATTGATCCAGCTATTGTGCAGTGTAATTTAGAACTATACCCAAAGGGGTATAAAACCGTACATACCATTTGATCCACAATACCACTGCTAGGCCTATATCCTAAAGAGATTGTAAAGAAGGGAAAATGACCTATTTGTACATATATATTTATAGCAGCTCTTTTTGTGATGGCTAAGAATTGGAAATCAATGCCCATCAGTAGATGAATGGCTGAACAAACTGTGGTATATGATTGTGATGGAATATTATTGTGCTATAAGAAGTAACAAACAGAATGATTTCAGAAATATCTGAAAAGGCTTACGTGAACTGATGCATAGTGAAGTGAGCAGAACCAGGAGAATGTTGTACACAATAACAGAAATATTGTTTGATGAAGAACTTGTGAATGACTTAACCATTCTCAGTGATACAATGATCCAAGACAATGATGAAGCATGCTATCTGCCTCCAAAGAAGGAACTGATGTCTGAATACAGACTGTAACATGCTGCTTTTAACTTACTTTTTCTTTCCTTCCTTCCTTCCTTCCTTCCTTCCTTCCTTCCTTCCTTCTTTTCCTCCTTCCTTCCTTCTTTTCCTCCTTCCTTCCTTCCTTCCTTCCTTCCTTCCTTCCTTCCTTCCTTCCTCCCTTCTTTCTTTGTTTTTTATTTGAGTCTTCTTGTACAAAATGACTAATATGGAAATGTTTTACGTGATTGCACATGTATAACCTGGATTGGATTGTTTACCATCTCAGGGAGGGGGTAGGGGATGGAGGGAAGGAAGGATAGAATTTGGAACTCAAAACTTAAAAATAAAACCAAATGTTTAAAAATTGTTTTAACATGTAATTGGAGAAAAAAACATATAAGAAAGAATTCTGGCTCTAAATTATAGGACGTAGATAACCAGCATATTTTGACTGTCTTTTTCAACATCTATAAGTTGAATAAGTGGAATCTTTTTTTGTTTCTCCCCCTTAAGAAATAAGAAACACATGCTTTCCACAGTCCATATAGCTTCAGATCTCTCTCTTCTCCCTGCATATACATACCCCAGAATGCATCTTTAGGAGGAAGAGTCATACTCGTATCTATCCACTTCTCTCTACTTACAAAACTACCATCCTAGTTGAGGCCCCCTTCACCTTTGACCTGGACTTTTACAATAACCTTCTTCCTATTTTAATTTTTTTTAAGACTGAGTCTCCCTACCTCTTGGAGACTGGATGTACAGAGGCAACTCACAAGACAAATTCCATTCTTATTGGCATAGGATCTTTGACCTGCTGCTCCATTTCTGATCCTCTCCTCCACCCCCAAAAGCTCACCGTATTGGGACCAGACTTAGTATAGACACCTCATCAATCATGTTAGTCCACTGCAGCTCATATGTCCTAGCCCAAGAGACCCACTGAGTCTCCTCAATAGCAAAGGTTCCAAGGCAACAACTTTCTAATTGATGTCCTTGCCTCTAGTCTCTCCCCTCTCCAAACTACCCTCCACATAGATGGCAAATGGATATTCCTAAATCACATTTCTGAACATGCCACTAAACATCATTAGCTCTTCTACAATCTGGCTTCAAATTATCTTTCTAGACTGAGCTCCTATTACTCCTACTCATTTACTCTACATTCCAATCAAACTGATCTACTTATCATTCCCCAAACACAACATTCTGTCTTCTGTCTATGTACCTTTGCAGAAACTGTCCCATGCCCCCAGAACACCTTTCCTCCTCAACTCTGTCTCAAAGAATCCATCAGACACTTTAGAGATGAACTCAGAATTCATTTAATCCTACCCTATCATTTTATAGATGAGGAAATTTTATGTGGCATTCCTCATTAGAATGTAAACTCCTTCAAGGAAGCAATTGTATTATTTTGCATCTTTATCTCCCCTATTCCTAAAATTGTGCTTGTCGCGTACTGTAATAGACTTTCCATTAATTATTATTTAATTAAATTGGATTTTTTTTTTACAGGGGAGAAGGCAAGGCAGTTGGGGTTAAGTGACTTGCCTAAAGTCGCACAGCTAGTAAGTGTCAAGTGTCTGAGGCCTGTTGTAAACTCAGGTCCTCCTGACTTCAGGGCCAGTACTCTATTCACTGCACCACTTAGCTGCCCCTTAAATTGGATTTTATAAGCCTAGTAGTGCAATAAGCCTTTTTTCTTTCTTTCCTTATATTGTAAAGAATTCTCTATCACATTTGGACAATATGTTTTGGGAATTAAAAGATAATTTTCAAAATCTTTTACAACAAGTAAATCGTGAAAAACTACAGGGAGAAGTTAATTCCTAGAGCTCTATAAGACATTTTCAGTTTGTTGGAAGAGACAAAGTAGACACAACAATTTCACCCTTCACTTTCCATTTTTAAGCAGAAAAGTCTAACACAATGGAAGCAGAACAGAGTTCATTCCATCACCCCACAAAATGTTAAATGTTAATTTTGTAATTCTATACGAATCGGTGGTATTGCTTCCACTCGAGAGTCATGTAGTTCTAATAAAATGTGTCAGACAGGAATGCAGAATATGAGTCCTGGTGTCTGCCTGGGACTTCATATACTAACTGTTATAAGAGCTCTGAGGGTTTTAAAAGTGTGCCAAATGAACAGACATACACTGACAGGGGTGGGGGCTACAGGACTGTCCTGTCTGTTTCTTGTAGGGGTACATAATAGCAGAAGCGGTGGAGAATCCCGTTTTTGGCTAAGAAAGATATGATATCTCTTCATTCCTCTTATGCCCTGATTCTTGAAGCATGTACCCCATTTATACACACTTTTTTTTGCATCCTTGGAATGAACACTCTTCAGAATTAATATTCGAGCTTGCAATTGATTGCGTCTCTTAGAAACTTATATTTGAACACCTTCTTCTGAGTCTTTTAATGCTTCGTAGATCCCCACACAATATTTTGGTTGTCTATCTGTTCTTACAACATGCCCTGTTCACTTACACCCCCATGTGCATCTACATGTACCCACAATACATATCTCCACAGATTTTCAATTTTGATTCTTCATACATGGTATTTCATGATGCAGAGCCATCAAGGACTACAGGAAGAATATTGATATTAGGAAGATTAACTTTGTGTCATGAAGTAGTTTGAGCTCATTTAAAGTACTTCACAGTTTCCCAAATGCAATCATCTTCTGTTTAAATCTGGGCCCAGATCATTGTCTATTTGCAGTACCCATCAAAGATATGTACTGATGCTTTAACTCAACTGAATGGCAACTTAGGCATATCTAAAAGATAAATAGGAATTTTTCATCCATTTGGTTTTTTCCTATTTGGATTATTAGGTTGATGTCTTTTGAGTGGACATGGATCTCATGGAGGATGATCTGTAGTACATAGAATCTGATGCAATCAGATTAGGGTCAACTGTAAATAGGAGAGTCTAGACCACCTTCCCTTCTATAAGGAATTATTCTATGCATACTTATCACTATAATTACTAGGCAAGATGGTTATATCCCATGAAATGGTGTTTGCTACTGCCATTGGGACACAATGGCACCACCTCTCCCAACTAATTTATTTCTCTTCCCAAGGAGAATCTTCAAGACATCTTTCTGTTTAGCTGTGATTTTCTTATAGCTTCTGGTTTCACTTATAGAGAACATGTCAGTACTGGCATGGTTCAGTTCCTTTAACAGTGTATCTTCTCACTGATCATTGAACAAACATCTCGAGTTTAGAGTATCGGCAGTTAAATTAATGTTTCTAGAAAAATCTAGCACCTCTCATTCTGCTTTCCTTTCTACTGACTATAATTTTAAAAGCAGAAATGGATCTTTGAAGAGAGATACATATATATGTGTATCTACACACATATGGAGATACATGTATCCATATATACACAGATATAGTGTGATGTATTAATATTGTACAACATTAATATATTGTATTTATATTATAACGAATATATTAAATATAATATATAACTCTTTCTCAATCTTGAGAGATATCATATAGGTATATGTATATTTCTTTGGTTCATGGACTGCTATAGCTAAAGAATTTTTTGCTTGATGCCAAATTACTGGTGGTAAGCCTCTCCAAACTTAACTAGACTGGTCCTCAGATAGAAAAATCAGGTCATAAGAGACTCAAAACCTTTTAGCATTTTAGAAAATGTTATGACTTACCCTTAAATCTAGAATCATCTGCTCAGCACAACAAGGCATCCAACTAGTATTTCATGGAGGTTATATAATAGCAGTAATGATAAACATCCCAGAAATTCAGACCTACTTGGCTAACAAAAGAATCGATAAGGGAAAGCAAGTTTTGGTCAACCCATTTTATTCAAATGAAGTTTCATATGAACTGAAGATTTTCTGCTGATGGTAGATTACTTCTTATGCTTAATATAAATTAATTTTCATATGTCCTAGAGTGACATTCAAGGCATATTCTATGGAGCCTGTCAAATCACCATAGCTTGAAATAATAACTAATATTTGTATAGCGTTCTAAGTTTTGTAAAGTGATTTATAAATGTTATTTTATCCTCACAATAACCTTGGGAAGAAGGTGCTATTATTATCTTCATTTTTAGTGATGAAGGCACTGGGACAGATGAGTTAATTGACTTGCTCAGGGACACAGCTAGTGCATATCTGGGGGTGGACTTGATCCTAGGTCTTCCTGACTCCGGGTTCAATGATCTATCCACTGAATGACTTAGCTGCTTCTAAAATCAGAGATACTGGTCAATATGAGACCCTATTTGGTAGGATTTGGTGAGCACAAGGTAAAGGAGGATTGATCATATTATCCTGAGATTCCAATGCCAATATTTCCCTTCAAGATATTTATTTATCTGTTTAAAAATAACCTGCAAATAGTATCCTTTCCTTACAATGAACACTGTGTCAGTTCTAAAGTAAGGTGTAAGGCTCCTAGTTGTGTGAATAAAGTAACCCAGTAAATAATAATTTGTCTCTTCAAAAATATAATTTAAGATAAGGGATGTTGTTTACTTCAAACAGTAGCATTCCAGGCTGATTGCCTCCTTCCTGAGAGTATAGAAATTCAGAAGTATCCCCCAAGAATCTTCAGATCTTTACCCCTTGAGATTTTGCATAGTATACTTTCAGTTTATTGTCTAAGAATGAGAAATCTGCACATAAAGTCACAGGAATTCTCTATCAGAACTTTACATGAATTTTCCGTAGCGATTTAGAAAAAAGAAAGCAGCTTTATATCCACATGTTTTCAGTTGAGCCCAAATAATGTCCTATTATGCATTTTTCAGTAGACTCTGAGAAACTTCTGTGTCGAGAGGTATTACATATGTTTTCTGTTTTTTCTCTTTCCGGTTGTGTATTTGAATTAATGGAAATATCTCCCTTCATAAATATTCCCATCAAAGTGGCTCTGTTGGGGGCACTAATGAAAAATGAGTTATTGGGTTGTTTGAATTGTCCTGTGTAACAGTGCTGGCAAAGTGTTACAAAAAGAATAGATTTGGGGTCCAGTATTCCACTGAAGAGTATTTGATTCCTATATCTTTGTCTTCTCTTGGACACAAAAATAAAATAAAACCCTATTATCTTTCTCTGTGAGCAGAACTTTGGCTACACATTTTGGTGCCAAAGTATGAAGATTTGATGGGGTAGGAAGAAAGTTACAAGATAGGTTAGATTGCACCTTTTTGAATAAGTAGACCAAAGAGGAAAAAAAAATCATTCTTTTAGTATTTTAACCACTGAGAGATGCAAGGATTAAGAATTGTCATTCTGTTGAAGTTCTATTTCCTTCGGAATGGCTATAGCTAGGACACAGTAAAAAAAAAAATGGGTTGTATAAAAGTAGAAAATAATTAAGACAAATGAAAGAAACACAAAGGGTAATTTTTAAACCTCATGTTGACAATTTCAAACTTCTACATGATCAAGCTTTGAGTTATGTGTGCTAATAGCAAATTAAACTGATTTACTTCACATTCCTTCTCTTCTCCTTCCTGATAAGTGCTAAGGCTGTCATAGCCAGTGAGATGCTCAAAAATTAATAGGTAATCTGGGTGTGGAGGCAGATTCTTAAAATCTCTGTTATCAGAAAGACCAAGGCTAGTAGATCTCATGAGCTCTGGAGTTCTGAACCACAGTGGACTCTGTTGACCAGTTGTATGCACTGTTTGGCACCCATACTGTGAGCCTCTGGTGATGTGGGACCACCACACCTCTCAAAAAAGGGCAAGTTAGAGACAGGGAAGGTCAGAGCTTCTGTGCTGATCACTAGTGCTTCCAAGTTGCTGCTACACTTCCAACCTAGCCAAGATAGGGTGACCTTGTCTTGGGAAAAATAAATGCTCTAAAATAGTAATGGGGTTGAAGACAAATGAAGGATCTGAAACTATCGCGGTTTCTTTGAAGAGCAGAACTTTTTTTTTCTATTTGGCTTTGCTCAATACTATTTCCCAACAGTCATAAACCTCCCCAGATATTTCACCAGTCTAGAGACCTGTACAATTTCAGTATTAATGTTGGAATTCCAGGTCAAATCATACAGACAAGTTTTGTCTCAGCATGGCCCAGAGTTAAAGACCAAAGAAGATGTTTGTCTTCCTCCTTTTTATGATTTATAATAGTCCATATCACAAAGTATATAGAATTGGCAGTGATTGATAGGCAAAATTAAATAGCAATAAGTTAGAGGTGCATCCTTTGATTAGAAAAAAAAAAAAAACAGCATCACCAAAAACCGAACATATGGAAATCATAGAAAATTGGAGCATTTGCAGTAGTAGGACTTGGTAGTGATGGGAATATGCCAGATGCCACCTGGTTTTAAAAATTAAATCTTAGACTTTGTAGGTATAGAAAACAGAGACTTATGTAGTAGAAAAGCAGGTCTTATAAAATACATCTGTCTTTTGTATACCAGACTTTGCTCTTACCCTTAGACATCAGGAAAAAGCTAATCCCTCCTTAGATAAATTTGGTACCATACAATCATTTTTTCTGCTTTTGAACATAGAAAACCACTTCTTTTTTCCCCTTAGTAACATGGATTCCCCATGAATAAGGAAGGATTTCTTTCCTGCTTAATGAATTGCTATGTCTTTTCTTCACTTAGAATTATTTGTCTTTACTTTTAGGGGCACAAATCTCATCTCGGTTTTGTACAGGTCACTTCCATGGCCTGATATGAGAATTCAGTATGTCCAAAGCAAGAGTTTGACAGTTATACTTGAGCTTGGCTTGCATTTTCTATTCTCCATTTTCATTACTTTCTATGTTAGTTAATCTACTACCCCAATATTTCCAGTACTTGCTGTTTTATATCTCTGAAAGTGGGGAGTTAAAGTGGGAGTTTGAGGTGGAAAGTTAAAATGAGACTCGTTCAGGCATTTTGGATAAATTATTTATGCAAATAAAAATAGAGGATTTAAGAAATGAAACATGATATACAGTATGGCACATAGCTACATTTCATTTTGCAAAAAGCCAACAATGATCAGGAAATTAAAACTAAAGGAAAAATACATACTATGATAAAGTTTAGATTTTAATTTCATAGGAGTCAGGAAATTCAGAGTTGAGTTTCCCAAAGAAACAATAACTCTGACACTGGTTACAGCAGACACATTTATTATATACTAGGGCATTTATCCCCCATCTAAAAAGGAATTGTACTTTGTTCTTCCTTCACTGAAGTCCCAGAAGGACTTTCACATAGCTAAGCTGATATGTTGAATACTTGTTCTGCACTGTATCTCATTTAGTAGAGATACTTGACTGCTACACATTGAATTCCTGCCTGTTGTGGCTTATGTGGGGAGAATTTAACATTCAGCTCTTTGATCTTCAAAGAGTCTGTAAATGTTAATTATTGAAATAGGGCTTTTATTAAAAGCTATGTGCCACGCATTGTGCTAAGGACTAAGTATATGTAGTTAAGCAAGCAAGATAGCCACTGTCCTCAGGTGGCTTATATTTTAATGAGGTAAGCACACAAAAAAAGGGCTGGGTTGGGGGGGAAGGAAGGTAGGAGAAGAGAGAAACGTGAAGTGGTTTGGAGTCAGTGTTCTGGAAGCGAAGTGAAGGCAAGATAAGGCAAAGGTCACTTATCAGGGCTCTCAGTGGTACCGAGGGTAAAATTCAAGGATTCTGTGGGGTATAGATAAGGATGATGGCCAGAACAAGGGAATACAATTTGTAGTTGGTGTCTGGAAAGTAAATTAGAGTCCTGGGTTCAGGCGAGATAAAGCAAAAGTTCACTCTTTTAATATAACAGAAAACAATAGAAATAAAAATCAAGGCATTGTTGGAAACATCCAAAACCTTTCTTTGCTGTGATCAGATTTGCTATTTCTCCAGCTGTGACTAACCCAACTTCCAAAGCATCAGCAGATCAAGTTATCAAACATCATAAATCTGTCATTATTGTCCCATTATCATTATTAACTATTTAGCTATTCCTTTCAAATCCGGGGAAATTGTTGGAGCAAATTGACATCCCAGAATTGAGCCCACTTTGTGGCTCAACCACTTTCTTAGTGTTCAGACTTTTAGTGTTTCAAGTTAATGTTTTGCGAAAGCATTCAGAATTAGTGAGGGAATTAATAACTGGTGAGATCAGAAGAACATTACTTGGCTAGCTTGAAATAGAAAGCACTCAAGTGGGACCACCCCAGAGAGCAGAGCTGCTCTTTTTGCGATTTTCCCAGTTGTCATTTTCACTTCTCCAGTGCTAATAACCACTGTGAAACAGTGCTGCTAGATACTTTTCCAAAGACCTGGGGCTAATCCACACTGTTCGTACCTTTAGAGGTAGGGCAATTGAGCCATCCACCCCTTAAAACTCTGTCCAAAGATTCAGAGCACCCCTAGCAAATTAACAGAATGTCCAGAGTGAAACTAATTTTATTAGCTATACTATGCATTATCACTTGGTACTATGCTTACCTCTATGACACTGATTCTTTTTTTTTTTTTTTTGGAATATTTCTTTTTTTCCTTTTAAATTTATTTATTTTTAGTTTACAACATTCAGTTCCACACGTTTTTGAGTTACAAATTTTCTCCCCCTCCCTTTCCTCCACTTCCTTCCCCCCAAGATGACATGCAATCCAATATAGGTTCTACATATACCTTCCCATTAAACATTTTCACAATAGTCAAGTTGTAAAGAAGAATTATAACCAATTAAGTGAACCACAAGAAAAGAAGAAACAAAACCAAACCAAAAGAAGAGGGCAAATAGTCTTCATTCAGATTCTGTAAATCTTTCTCTGGATGTGGATAGCCTTTTCTATCCTGAGTCTTTTGGAGTTATGACATTGATTCTCACCAGAATTTAATTTAATAATCATGTAAAAACACTACAGTTCATCCTCAGTGATAAATTCTGGCAAGTTTTCAGATTTAAAAATACTAACATTTGTAATATTTGAATGCTGAATATTTGTATATTGTATATTCATATGTATACGTTTGTATATTGAACATTTTGTACCTGAATTTTTAATTCAGAAAGATATCTCCCATCACAACTGAGCTGCCATACCCAGATCTTGTTCATTTCTTCTCCCTTTCCTTAGTTTGTCTTCTGACAGTTTCTGTTGTTTAGAGTAAAGTTATTCACTAACTTAAATCCTTTCTGCATTGTATAATAATCCTTCTCCATCTGGTCTTTCTTAGCTGGGAACCATTTCGTCAACTTCTAGGTATATTAATCTTTCATTATGCAGCCCATCATAATCGTCCTTTTGGAATGTGCTCTGTAATTGGACAAGCAAAAGCATAACACTATATTATGGGCTAACTCAGTGGGCTTTATGGCTCAAAATACCACTTTTTCTTTTCCATTGTAGTTTAGCTTTTGTCAACTAGCCAAAAATATTATAACTAAAGTTTCTTAATCTTTTCTATCATATCTCAATGACATCCACTACCTAACTTTCCATAAATCTGACAGGCTTGTATTATCCACAGTATAGTGTCCATCATAGGTATAATCTCACAATAAGACATTTCTGCTTGTTATGTACTATGAGATTCATATTATAATAGAGAATGTATAGTAAAGTTGAACTTACAATATTTGCTCATATCACTGCCTATGTATTACAAACAGGTTTTGCAAGGCATTAGGATTAAATGTTAACCAATTCAGTTCAACATATTTATGAAGTACCTGTGCAAACATTTTGTTAAATGCTGAGGATGCAGATAATGGGAAGGTATACCACACACCATAGCTGCTCTCAAGGAGCTTATAATCTAGTGAGAAAAATGTTCAAATAACTTCAGTTATAAATTAGGGAATGATAAAGTAAAAGGAGACATGTTTGCAAGTGGTTGTTTGAATGTGAGCTCCTTGAGGGTTAGCACTATTTTTGTCTTTCTTTGCAACCTCAGCTCTTGGCATAGGCTGGTACAGAGTAGGAGGTTAATAATTGCTGGTCGACTTGTACGGATTTTTGAGGAAAGACAGATTATTAATTATATTAACCTCTCAATTGTGTAAGTGACTAGAGTAATTGGAAAAGTTAAACTATAACATGGGCAGAAGAAGATTATCATCATCTCTTGAGCCATAGGACTGCTTTGGTCTGTGATCCAGTAGGTCTTCCAACCTCCTTTCTCTGCCCTTCTCCAAACCATCCTTCTGTTAGTAAACTTGTATTCCTTACACATAGGAAGATGGTTTCACTCCTTTGCTCAAAACCCTATTGCCCACTGAGAAAAGTTCAAATTGCTTTGCCTAGCATTCATGGCCTTCTAGTATTAGCCTTTCCGGTATTATCCCCTATTTTTCAGCCTTCCAATCCACTCAATACTTCAGTCAAACTGGACCAGTTTTTTGTTCACTATACATGCCCTTTTCCACCTAGGCAGGACAGGCATGGAGTGGATAGAGTGCTGGGTCTGGAATCAGGAAGACTCATCTTATGACTTAAGACTCATCATATCTCCTCACTACTAGGCTACTCTAGGAGGACCAGGATGATATCAGCATTATATATTGCCCAATGCTCAGCACATAGTAAACACTTAATTTTTTTAGTTGAATTAAAAGTCCTAGAATATCAGAGTTGGAAGAGACTTTAGAATTTACCTAGTGTTGTAAAGATAAGGAAACTGATGCTCACTGAGGTTAAGTGATTTGCCCAAGGTCACACTCCTAAGAAAATATCAGAGCCTAGACTAGGGCCTGTTATGATGTGATGGATGGAGAGCTAGGCTTGGAACAATGAAGTCCATAGTTTAAGACCTGCCTTCTGACACTACAACCCTGGGCAAGTCAATTAACTTCTCTGGATCTCAGTTTCTTCATTCATAAACTGAAGGAGTTTAATTTGATGACTTCAGAGGTCCCTACCAGCTCTAAATATATGATCCTATGACTTCCTGTTAAGTGTGCTTCATTTACCCTTTCTTTTGTCTTGGGTAACCCTCCTCTGATCACTTCTGGAAGAGAAATGTCACTTTTAATTTTTCCCTTGCTCTGCTGTCTTTGAAATCACAGCACAACCCTTGTTTAGATTTTTAAAGAGTTTTAACATTCAGGTCACTGCTTCACAAAAGCATACGGAGGTTTAAAATAACATACAAAGGGAAAGGTTTCAAAGTTACACCAGTCTTAAAAGTGAAGCTTCATCTTCTATACAAATGCACAAGAGACCACCCTGGTTATTTGTTAGCTCTTCCTTTTATCCCCACTGAGCGCTGTCTTCCAACTTATTTTGCTGAGTTGGTTGCTGATTTAAACTCTAGCCTTTTAGGATTAAGATTGTTGAAGCTGTCGGAATTCAGGCTCTTTTGGAATTGCTTCTCAGCCCCCTTTCTGAGTCTTGTACTTTGGAAGCAATGGAAAACACTTCTCTGACTGACCCTCCATCCTACAAGGACCTCATTAATCTCTCCCTAGAAGTTTCAGTGTCTCCTTTATATGGTTGCCTGGCTAAGAAAGAGTCTTCTTTCTCTGACCTTTAAAGTTTTCTTCTCTGCCTTGACTCAGTCCTTGAATACTTTGGCCTTGGAAAACTTGAACTTAGCCAAGCTTCTAATTCAATAGGTGGTTCTGACTAGTTCCTTCCTCTGGGTAAAGCTTGATTTCTTCACTTCTTACCTTATAGTAGTATGTGGGGCCACATGATCTAGAACTATGAAGATTGCCAAGAATATAGAACCTCTTTCCTGTTCAAAATTGGACCTTCTCCCATTGTATTCCTATTTCTAAAACTATTTCTAGTTTCCAATAAATTGGAGTAACTGAAGTCATACTTTGGAGCTAGTGGACATTTCATACCTAAAGTTTATGTGTCAACTCTGCCCAATTTCTTGTGTTTTTAAGTTGATAACTCACTTTCAGTTGAGTAGTACTAGAATGCTCTCCAGTAGAGGTTTGTATGTGGAAAGAACCTTAAGTGTAGAGTAACTAATAATAGAATGTTCTTTCTTTGAGAGGCTATGAGGCATAGTAAATAGAAAGCGTTAAAGTTAAGACCTGTATTCAAACCTGGACTCCGTCACATACTGCCTATGTAACCCTAGAAAAATAACTTAACATTTGTGTCCCAGGTAACTCTCTGAGACTATAAATTGCTGAAGAAATTCTGATCTGCCTTGAGAGAGTGAATTTCCTCACTGGCAATTCCTGATAACAAATGTCCATATACACCTTCCCTTCATCAAAAAATAAAGTTCTCCCTATCATTAAAGGCAAGGATATTTATCACAATATAACAGCAACAAAATCTGAGTTTTTAAACCATGGATGACATTTCTGGTTCTTTCATAGAACTGTAGGTAAAAAGTCAAAAGTTTTCCTATCTGTTGTTTGAATAGATAAGAATCTTATGCTAATGAAAGGGTTTGTTCTGTGAAGTTTGGATTCAGTCAAAGGACGGCCCTGGAGGACCTAGAAGGCCGCAAGTCCCCCATTATTATTTCTCCACCAGAGGTCTGAGAACTTTGGGTGGAAGTGGTTATGCAAATGATTTCTCCTAAGAAGATCAGAGCCTTTCATATGAACTATTTGTTGCCACAGCATCTTGGTGAGGCTGGTGCTTCAGCAATGCCGGGAGGGTGTGATAAGACATGTACTTCTCCTAGAATGATACTAATAGAAAGGCTGCTCATAGAGTTATATTCATCACAGTGTTACGAGCATTATTGAAATTAGATGTGTTAAGTGCCTTGAGCAGGAAAATTGCCTGTGGAAAGTCATTTTACACCCTTGTGCATCCAGGTTCCTGGAGCATTTAAAATATTTTTTGGGGGGGAAACGTGCAAATTGCTTCAATGTAACCACTTATTCTTGTGTTCTTTCTCCATGCCTTGAAGAAACACATGTATTTTTTCCACACCCACTCCATACCATCTGTATACCAGGAAAATTTTCTGAAATATAAAATTAAATGAAATATGTCCATTTCACTAATTTGGAAAAGATTATGACTAATCACTGTGGAGATAATCCTAATTGAGTGGGGAAGTGGATTATTCTCTTTGGGCATAATGGAAAGAACCCTGAACTCGGGGTCAATCTGTCCTGCATCTCAAGTCCTGACTTTAGCTCTTACTGGGAGTAGGAATTTGGGGCAAGTCACTTCAGAACAATGATATTTGTGTGACCACATGGTCACACATGAAAAAAGTTCTCTGTAAGCTGTGAAACATTCATATAAATGAGAATTATTTATAATTATTCTTATTTTACCTTCCTTCTCCCTGATTCCATTTCTTCTGGAACCTGTAATTAATTCAGTATTGCCATTATTAGTGGAAAGGATACATCAATCAACTCTGTTATGACTTTGCTCACCAACCTTCTGACTTCCCAGACCAAAATTCTCCTCCCACATTTTCTATCATCACACACTCTCCTAAATGTGCTCCATGTCTCACATTTATGTTTATGTCCACAGTACTTAATACAGTGTTTGGCACTTAGTAAGTGCTTAATAAATCTTTTTACATTCATTCATTGTTATTATTTATCTAAGTTAACCACACTTACGTGAAACCTTTCTGAATGGACCACAGTGCTATGGCATAGAAAAGACAAGGCCTCCATAAAAAACCACAATTTACTGGGTGGCAACATACTCCAGTGTTCGGCAACATGCCTGGGGGAAACAAAGCTCTTGGTGCCAACTTTGTAAATCCAAACTTAAACAGTGACAATACATACCACTGTTAGCTCATCCTAAAAGTGTATCCATATGGAACCATTTAACTTGGGAGTATGTTGGGGATATAAATATGGGGCCATGCATGAAAATTCCCCAGATAATTTTTCTCTAGCTCTAATGACCTTCTCACCTCAGAGGCTTCCAGTTTTACCAGTTGGAATGAATCTAATCCAGAATTTTAATCTGCCCACTTCTTTCCCTCCTCCACCTTTCCCTGAGAACATGAAGTATAATATGACTAAACACAATGATTCGGACAAGAAAACTCATGATACTTTGCATCATTTTTCTTTGAGACCAATGATCTAGCTAAGTCTCTTCTATGTGATTAGAAACTCTCACTCTCCTTATAATTACTGTTCTGCTCCTACATTAGAGCGTGGGAGGAGAGGGCAGCGTAGGGTAAATCATGCACTGTTGATTATATCTCCAACACCCACATTTTTTCATGTGAGATCTCATTAAAATTAATATAAGAGAAACTTGGAAAGGGGAAAAAAAGATGGTTAAGAATAGACAGATAAAGAGTGTATATGGAAAGAGAGACGCTAGCAACTTCAGTTTGAACTAGTGATCCCAATTTACCCATTCATCTGATGTGGGCAAGGAGGAGGGATGTGCTACTTTCTGGGGAAACAGTCATAGATCCTGTCTTTGAATATACCTGTGTACCTGAATACAATGTGGTATGATTTCCAGGTCTCGACTGAATTTCTTACTTACTAACCTCACTTTGTGTATCTGGGGAAACAGACATTCTCCCCTTTGACTCATTTCCCTTTCCTCTCAGTCAGACTTCTAAAGCTATTTTGCCAAAGCCACCCAGTAAGACCTTCAATATATAGTTACAAATATTCAGTGTGTAAGGTTTCTTGATATTAAGATTGAGGGATCTGAAAACAGCATCTCACAAAGAAGTTTCCATTGATTTAGGGTCTTAAATAAAAGGCCTCCTTCCAACTACCCTTCTACTTCATATTTCAGATTTTGTCACACTGGAATCTTTTTTCATGGCTTTTTGCAGTCATTTCTTACTTAGTCATATCCAGATATGAATGTGAGAAGTGGCTTGTTTATTCATTACCATTTCAAAATACTTGTAAAGTCTACCACGCACATGGTTAAAATGTTTTAAAATCTAAATTCTTTTTGTTAGATAATCCCATTTTAAAGTGACATTATGATTTATCACCATTAATTAGGTCTCTGGTCCTTCACATGCTTCTTGTCTGTATCTGTTTTTATTCTTTTGTCACATAAATATTGTAGTTTACATACAGAGTTCTGACTTTGTGTATTATAGGGCTAATGAGTCACAGATGTAAAGATGCTGGCACATTACCATCTAATAAACTCATATTCCTCAGTAAAACAAAAGCAAATTGTACACATCTGTTTTCCAACTTTCAGCATTTCTCTATTTGTGTACAATCTATGTTTAAAGGGCTTTTGCTTCAGGGAGAAAAAAAAGAGAGAAGGATACAGGTCACTCAGAAACCACTGAGCCTCATAACAGTCTTATCAGAATGGATTTTGGCAAAGCTGATAGTTTCTTTTGCTTTGGTTCCATCCAAGTACTACCTCAATAGATGAGAATCAAAAGCAACAGAGCAGAAATGCTACTATCTATCTATCTCTCTATTTATCTAAAAGTCCATTGACTTTCTCAAAAGAAAAAATCCCCAATGGGGGAAAACCTAATGGTATAAAGACTCTAGGGAACTTTTAACCTTGTGGGGGCCTCTAGGGAAATAGGGGATGGGGGGCATAGATATTTGAAGCTCTTTTTTACTGTCTTATACAATATATTTATAAACTGTCCTCAAGCAAAAAAACAAAAAACAACCAGTAAGGGAAGGAATTATTTTGCTGGAGAGCTCCAATTTTGCAGAGTACAGTATTGGAAAGGTGGTAAAATTAGAGCAAAATTGTCTCTCATATCTGCCCAATTTGATCTCCTCCACAATAGTCTGTTCTCCAGAAAGGAGAGACAAGTGTGAATCAATTCATAGAAATGATTTGTTTCTCTGGTTTCTAATATGATTCTTCTCTAGGTAATGTCCCTGCAAAATTTTTATCTGGTCCTTTCTCATTATTAAGGGTTCCTAACAGAATTTTGTTCTTCTAAAAATTTTGAAAAAGTGCATACATACTTAAACAGAGCAAAAAGGTCAAACCCTGCCATAGACATGCTCACAGTATAAATGATAGATGGCCATTGGTATCACTCTGAGTTCCTCAAGCAAGCGAAAACAGACTATTTGAACCAGGAGTCATTGTGTGATATGAGAGGGATATTTGGAAACATAGGTGGGAACACTTAAATGTGTCAAACTCATTGGGTCTGTCTTGGGTACTGTTTCTAATCTGACTGTGTTCATTGTGTGTTATTGTCCATTTAAAAAAAATGGGTGTATGTATTGTATGTTCTGGGTCTTTGAGCAAACAGAGCATTGCTCTCATTCTGTAACAATATGTTGCTGTTCAGCCCATGGCCCATAGCCATTCATGGAGAACCTTTTGCATCTAGAATTCTAGAAATTTAGAAAATTCTAGAAAAATTCTAGCCACGGGCTACATACAACAAACTTGAGTCCCATCAAATGGTCAGTGTGGGGGTTGCTGGATCTCTCTCTGACTTTCTGTCCCAGTTGAAGAAGAACTTGTATTAAATTTTTGTTTGGCCCCATAACAGATGAGGCTAGTAGTAGTCCATAGGCCCCATCGGGTATATTGCTTGTTCTGTTTGTCTGTTAGTGAAATGTCTGTGTGACGGTTTCTGTCGTGTTGTTTTGGTGCCCGTGCTGTGTCTGTAGGGTCTGCCAGGCTTCCCCACAGTTGCGGCTCTGCACAGTAATCAGATACTCACCGTCAAGGTTTGTGGTTGAAACATATGCCTACTCAGTCAGGTTCCTCAATCAGCGTAAGAGTGTGTTTGGACAGTTAACTGGGCTCTTGAAAGTCAATTACTCCATCAGTCTCTAGGAGTGAAAACCATCAAAACGTGTTACCTCATGGACTCTGGTGAGGTTTTGTTTTAATTTTTTGATAAAATTTTCTTAGATTAAGATGTTTATCTAAAGCCACATGTATGGGGGAGGTGATCTTTGAGTACCCCACATTTTTATTCAGATTTAATTATGTGGGAATATAATGTGCCTCAGTGTTCTTATCTATGATGTCTAATACCCAGTGGATTAAGCCATCATAAGAATCCCTGGCCTTCAGTCATCATGAAAATGGCCCCAAAGTTATGCTGGTTGAAGATCCTGGCTGAAAAATTGGACTGGTACTTTGTCCTTGGAATCTCTGCCTGTGGAAAAGCGTGTAAGAGACTCTGGAGCTGTGGGATGATACTGAATGAAAGAAACCAAAACCAAAACCAAAAATTCTAACATCTCTGGCCAAAATAACTGTTTTTAAAAATGTTATTTGCATTTAAAAAACCTAATCTTACCGACATGCTCCATAGCTTTATTCTTTTCAACATCCAGGCTGGGGTTCTAATGATAGACAGAAGTACTGGTTCTTTTTTCTCCTATTATTAGTTTTGATAAGTCTAATGCTTGTATCTTTATTTCTTTCTTGGGCCTTCTGATGTCTATTCTTCAACTCTCTCACCTCTGAACTTCAACCTTTGACCTCACCTGCCTGATCAGATGGTGTTTCCTAAAATCAATCATGGGTTTCTCTCTGCTGATCAGCAGCTCATTAAACGCCGCCTCATTAAGGTAGTGCTGCTTCTGTCTGAAGTCTGATTCTTCTTTACTTTTAATTATGGCTCTGCATGCTTGTATCAAGGTATCTCCTAATGGTGGAATGTTGTCTTGAAGACATCCCAAAGCAAAATAATTTTAATAAGCTGCATTTGTAGAATATTTGTAAGAGATAAGAAGACAATGTTGTACAATGGAAAGAATGGTCTGAGAGCTGGGGGACCTGGGCTTAAATCCCAGTTCAACCTTGTACTAATCTTAGGTGAGTCATTTAATATTGGTGGTCCTTAGTTTTCTCCTGTGTAAAATGAGGGGGTTGGACTATATGACTTTCCAGGTCCTTTCCAGTCTTAAATCTACCATCCTATGATACTGTGAGTTTGAAAAGAAAAATTAAAAGAAATTAAAAGGTTTTACCTTTTTTTGTCTTTTCTTTTTTTTTCAAAGTTTACTTATTATAATTGAAATCGGTAAGGGATGTTTTCAGAACCTTCTGCCTCTAGTAATTAAGAAGTCATTCTGAACTAAGCCAAGAATGACTTTATTTTATAAGGAAAGAGCTTCATGTGAGTTATACTGATTGATTACCTAGTCTTGAAGTGCATCTGTCGAAAGTCCAAGTCCAGCCACTTGTTTTATTGACACTATAAGGAAAATTTAAAATAAAAACAAGCAGATGCAGCATTGTTCCTATAGGTTTACTCTAAAGGAGTGGACAACTTTGCTTTCTAAAGCATAGCGATTATGATGTAGCACTCACTATTCTTGGGAGCCATCACTGCCTGGCCACTGAGTACCTCTCTATCAAGTCAGCTCGTATGGTATGAATATTTATGTCCTTCCTGTGGTCAGGCAAGTGGCTAGCAGAGATGCCTGTTTTATGTCTCTCTAGGATTCTTTTCACCATTTGGTTATGGGAATCATTTGAGCCAAAAAGTAGTCAACAAGGCAATGTTTTTGAAGAATGATTGAAAGAGAGATGCCTCAGAACAAGGTCCTGTGTGATCATTTGTATGTCTGTTCATTTTTCCATTGTAGGGTGACCAAGGACAAGCTGGCCCTCCTGGACCCCCTGGCCCACCAGGACCTAGAGGGCCCCCTGGGGACACAGGGAAAGATGGTCCCCGTGGCATGCCAGGAGTACCTGTGAGTTGCTGTATCCTTATGCTTTCTGAATCACAGATTCCCAGAACTTTTTGTGAGGAATGACTGTTTCTATTTTCTCTAAAGCCTTCCTGATGATCATTAGGCTAGGGCATAAGGTGGGATTCAGGTTGTGGGAATAGGTGACAGGAAGAAGAGAAATGAGGAAGGTGTATATTGAGAATTCTCCAAATGGAGGAGCAGCTAGGTGCTGCTGCTAGACACAGACCTCTTCCTCTTGGTAGTCTCAGAAAGCATCAGAGTGGATGCACGGAAGGGATAGCAACTGATTTGGAGTTCTACCAGGTAAGGTTTGATAATGAATGGTGAGCTGCATGTATCAATGCTGTCTATCTCCCATAGCTGAGAACAGACCAAATTTGTATGGTTACTGTAAAGTATGGTCTTAGAAATAATAAGCCTGTCTAGCAATGAAAACCAATCAATGTAAACCACAGGTTGTCCCCAAAGTCTTATGACATTTAAAAGTTATTAGAGCTTAAAACCACATTAAGACTTTGGGGACACCTGTATACTACTGTGTTGTAAGTGATAAATGATTTTAAATCTGCATTATAGCATACTTTACAATGAATAGCAGGAAGCAAATCTGAGTTTCTGTGTTTACCTTGTTATTATCTTTCTTTAACTTTCAAGTCTAATGCAAACAATTTAAGACGAACTTTCTTATAAATGCGTTTTCCCATGCTGAGTGACATTATGAGTTCTTCCATGTAGTTATATGAGGAATTAGAATATGGTGGGTTAGCCCCAGGGATGGTACTGTTGAAGTTACTCTACCATTAGAAGGAAAAATTCACAATTTCAAAAGCCCAATTCTAATGACTCATTTTTTCTCCAGATGATATTCCAAATAGGCCATAGCCAAGAGAAGCTTTATTCTTATATATTCTTACATGTTTTTGGTAGCCTCGGGATTAGGGAAGTCATGTGATATTATGGAAAGTGATAGATCTGGAGTAGAGAACCAAGTTCAGGAGCCTGGTCGTGCCACTTAATATTTCTGTGACCTTGAGTAAGTTACTTCTCTGGGACTCAGTTTCCATATTTATTTAATAAGGTTAGATGTCTAAAGCCTCTTCTAGCTCCAAATCTAATAAATGTCTCCTCAAATAGCTTCCCTTTTTGGGGTAACTATATTGATCACATATTATATCTTCTAGAGCTGTGACAAGAATTAAATTCCACTGTAGAATTGTTAAAGGATGAGGATAAAGAGGGAAGAGAGGGTCCTCCTGTTTACTACAAGGAACTCGTTTAAACCTTAGATCAAGGTGCAATAAATAGGTGATCTTAAGGCAGCTTATAAGCATAAGCTGTTCTTATTGTAATGGATGTGCTAAGAAAGGAACTCCTCACATATTTCATAGACCCAAGCTGCTATTTGTAAATTCCACAAATTGAATTAAATATTTGGTTATAGGCTCAGACTCAATTGAGTTGAAACATTGTTTAATATAATAATCCTCAGAGAAGAATGTCTTAAAAGAAATTTGGAAGCACCATTTAAAAGGCTACCTGCATCCAAAGTCATTTCTTGATAAGTGCAATTATTTCTCTCAACTGCCTTTTTATTTTGCTTCATAACATTAATAATAATAATAATACAGTAATCCTGGATTAATGTCATTGATTTGAGCTGGAACTAATCGTAAATTTCATTCTCTTCTACATCCCTCATTTTATAGATAGAGAAACTTAAGACATATTAAATAAATGTTAAATGAAATGACCTGTCCAAAGCCAATCTAATTCTAGTACTTTCCCCACTGTGCCCCATTAATCTAAGCAAAAATTAATCATGATAATAACAATGCCATTGAGAAGTCCTCCATGGCATTTGGGGGACCTTCAATTACTTTAACTATTATCTAAATTCTACGAAACTTTTATGTGCTGATGGCCTCTGCATACAAATGAAATTCTTTTTCATGTAATTTTCTGTAATCAGAGAACAATTCTGAAACTTTCCTAAAAATTCTTTCAGCAGTTATGTACTCCACTGCACATGAATACAATTTTGAACCATTTAAGGAAACTTCACATAAATGAAAAGTGTTTATCTGAAATTTAGCGAAGATCCTGGTCTCAAATTGAGGAATTGGGCCTTTTTGAACAACTGTCAGTGCCTTGAATTTGAAAAGAAAAATTCAAAAGTTGACTGTATGGGGACTAAAAAGTCTGCTTCTCGTAAAATACATGGGTTTTGTGATAGACTATTCAGAGGTTTCTTATACTGTGTTGCCAAGTTTGCAGCTGTTTTTTAAATGGTGAGGTTACCAGTCTAACCTCTCATTGAGAAGACTATTATTCTAATACATTCATATCAGAATTCATTATTGCCATCACAATTCCTTTCTCACCTTGGTAAATAGTTATCGTGAGTTGTCATGAACAGAAAATTTATCACCTGGAGACCAATCCTCTGGTAATGAGTCTTTCTAAATTTAACTAGGTTGGTTGTTGAATGACAAATGATCAGACCATTATGAAAACCCTACCAGCTGAGTGGTAGGATGTATCAGAGTTTGAATTTTTCTATAGTTCTGCAGAGAATCCAGGGTCATTTCTTCAATCTGATGAGACATCAGAATAGAAATGGTATATCAACGCAATTATATAATATCTCACCAAAAATCTTGATATAGTTGCAAATTTTAATAGCATTGCTAGCATTGGGTCCCATTGCATTAACCTACTACTTGGTCACCCCCATCTGACTGAGTTACCATTTACACAACTCTTTTTTCTAATCAACAAATATTTTAAAATTATTATTATGTTTTTCTTTTTAGTTTATTTTTATTTTTCAACATTCATTTATGTGACTCTTAAGCTGAACTTGTATGGAAACTATATGCCTTTTGTTAAATTAAAGGATGACTACAGTATGATTTACCTGCATTGTTTCTGTACCTACAATTAGAGTATTTTAGAAAGCAGTGGAATCAGAAAAAAAATAGTATCTTCACATGGTTGCCACATGTACAATCAGTGACTGTTCACTGTGCTATGCATCGGTAGTTGTTGAAACATCATTACCAAATAGGAACGTGAACTAGATATTTAATGCATACAGTACTAATAATATTGATTTTTAAATTCTTTTTTTAAGGGTGAGCCAGGAAAACCAGGAGAACAAGGCTTAGCGGTAAGTACCTCAGATTTTTCCCTTTCTCAAAACTTCTGAAAGCTAGGTTATTTCAAAGGCAATGTAATGAGCAGCATTATAATTCTGATTATCACCTTGCACAGTTGTGTTTCAAACTGGTCTTGAAAAGCTTGTGGTTCAAGAGAAAGTCAATTGGAGAATATAAGATATTTTTTTTCCCCTGTATATGAATAGTCCTTTGCAGTTTCCAGTTCTTGAATGTGACAATATAAAAGCTGTCTAATGGCCATAAATGGACCAAAAAAAAGAAAAATCAATAAAGTCAAAATGGCCTTATTTTGTGAAATTCAAGCAAGAGCAAGTATTGTGTTCAAGAGACCATGAAGTTATAAAGCTAGCATAAACTTTCACAAGGAGCTTATAAACTAGATGAGAAAAAAAATCTATATAAAGCAAACCAAATGACGAATATGATGGCATGTTATAAAATAAAAAAGTATATTTTATTTCCTTAGAGAAATATATATTAATATAAATATACATATACATAGATACACATATATGTATACACATACACACATGTTGTACCCCCAGGATGTAGCATAGTGCTCAGCATACAGTGTTAATACATACCTGTTGTCTATTGTATGTTTATATTATGGATGTGTTCATGTGCACATAATATGAGCACACGTGTGCACATGCACATATATACCTATACAATGCACACATATACATACATACACATATACAACACACATATATCCACCTGTTTATATACGTATATTGCATATATGTTTGGATGTTTTCCTGAAGGGATTATCTAAATAAACCAGTACATAAGCAGCCTGATACCATTTGAAGATTTAGATCATTGAGGAGACTGATTAAACATTAGCCACCCACACCTAGTGTCTTATAAAAAAGCAAGAAGCCAATGTGTATCCCTATTTCCATGGAACCAGAATCCATCTTAAGCTCCATGGAATCACCTCTGCTACATGTAAAATGTCTAGTTTGCTTTGCTTTTGATTTGGGAATGGTCATAAAAGTATAAAAAGTACCAATGAAATCTTGCAGTTCCATATGGGAGCTATTTAAGGGGAAGGGGCCAGTAAGGGGTGAGAGGGACAAGAAAAGGAGAGAGGTGGTAAAAGAAATCTGGAGAGGAAAGAGGAACTGAGTGCAAGAAAGCCAAGAGATAGAGACACGCAGGGGAGAGAAGCATGCAGAAGGAGGGGATGGGAGACACAATTTGATTCCACAATTTTCTGTTGTAAGAGATTAAATTCAAGTATGGTTATGATTTCCTTGAAGAGGTGTGAAATTCTGCCCCAGGTGTGGATAGCTAGAATTTTTTTTTTCTTTTAAATTCCAGACTTATGATTTAGTTGATATTGGAAACTCCTGGTAAAAACTGCCTCCATTGATACAGAGCACAGTTCTTTTCTAATTTATAGAGAGTTGTTTGGGGACAGTGAGAGGTCAAGTGACTTGTCCAGGGTCTCAAAGCTAGTTCTCTCGTGGCAAGGAACTGTTATGATTCAAAACACTTCCAGTTTAGAAAGGCTTTTGATTTTTAACCTTTTGGTTCTTTAATCTGTGGGCTCCTAATGGGAGAAGTAGTTGTGTCCTTTTTGTTTGTCTGTAATTTTAAAAATTGTTGCCCTATAAGTTTGTCCTGTAAAACTTGTATACCATGAGTATTAGTGTTTATTATGGTGTGAAACAAAAATTCACTATCAAAATTTGGGGGTTCAAATAATGTGTTGGGTTCTATTGAGGCTCAAAATGGAGATGAAAAATATTATCTGGAACAAGAATCTGAGGGTAAAAACCATTTGAACAAGGGCCCTTAAAATTCTTCAGTACCAAGGACCCCTTTGTCAAACTAGTGAAGGCAATAGACACTTTTAAAGCCCTTCTGGGATGGTGGCCCCTGGGCTGGGGATGGAAATAGAAACGAAAAGAAAGACTACCTTGTCTTTAAGTAGCTGAAGAGGACTTGGGAGGCCCTGGGAGACATTCACCAGTGTGAGAAGGAGCTGGCACGGTGGAGAAACGTTCCAGAGTGAGAAGGCTATAGGAACTGATGAATGTTCCAGAATGAAGAGACTACAGATACTTAAGGGAAGTTCGAGGCGAGACCACAGCTGAATCCTGGCATTAGAGCTTGAAAAGTCGGGAGCACAGGAAGGGGGACCTATGAACCTCTGCACAGAATAATGTTTCTAAAATATTCATAGTTTAAATAAATGCAAAATTTTAGTTAGAGGGTAGTGAAAATAAAGATGTGATTTTTGTTCCTCATAAAGTTCACTTGAAATTTATCCACCATTTGGGTTTCTGGCTAAGCATGTTAAGAACACTTGCTTTAAAGATTCTATTCTAAAATTAAATGTATATACAAAAAGAGATATAGATGATGTAAAGGTAGTTATAGAGAGTCCCAAAAGTCTTAATGCAATCTTAACTACCTTAAATCTGAAGACTTGAGTGACACACTGAATTACAATTTAAATGGTAAAAGTGAGTATTTTTCTCAAGGTTATATATCAATGGTAGTTAAAAGGATATCTTCCCAAGGGACAGATGGCATCACAGAATTTCAACACTGGAAGGATTCTTAGAGTTTGTCTCATCCAGAGCATTTTGGCCTGTAATCTGTAAACTTAAAGGAAAATCGATAACTATATTCCAATAGAATTAATTTCCATTTTACAACCATGTATCCAGTTTTATGAATTTGAAAACATTGTTCTGAGACATTTTATGTATCACCAGACTGCCAAAGGAGGCCATGACACAAGGAAGGTCTAATTTAGTCCGATTCTTTCTTTTTGTAGACACCTAGAGTGGTGATATAATGGAGATAATTACACTTGAAAATCTTTACTACATTCACAGTGTTGTAAATCTTAGGGTTATATAAATGTGTATTATTATTTTTGTTGTTGTTGTGCTACTATTACCACACTACCTCATCTCATGGGATATGCAAACATAGAATTCTCGATGTGACTTACATTCTCAAATTACTGATGGTGATCGACTTCTTTGATTTCACTTTGACTAGTCCTCTACAGAACATTTGGAGTTACTTTCAAAACATTCTTCTCTAACTAACTGTCACCTGTTTTAAGTCTTTTGGAGTTTCTTAGACAATGAAGACTTCTTTCTGATACTAGTCTATACTACATCATAATGCCATTTAATAAGACAAACATTTATTAAACACCTACTTAGAAGGAGTGGTAGAGAGAGTGCTAGACTTGAAATTAGGAGAGACTTTGGTTCGAATCCTAATCAGAGAGATGGGACAACTAGTAGAAGGAGATATCTTTGATTTCAAAAAAGTAGAAAGTGTCCAGTAAGGAGAGGAGGGTGGTAATGTCTAAAATTAACAGTCCAATGATGATTAGGAATGCCAAAAAGCCCACCGTATTTGGAATTTATTGTTGTCATTAATGATGTCAGAGAACTTTTAGTAGAATGAGAGGGATAGAATCCTGATTTCAAGGAACTGAGCAAAGATTAACACTTGAGGAAGAGAACTTTAAAAAAAATTAGCCAAAATGGGAAAAAGAAAGAATGGGTAGTTAGCTGTATGGTATAGGAAAATTGAGGAAGAGCTTCTCCCTTCCTTCCTTCATTCCCTCCTCCTTTCCTTCCTTCCTTCCTTCCTTCCTTCCTTCCTTCCTTCCTTCCTTCCTTCCTTCCTTCCTTTCTTCCTTCCTTCCTTCCTTTTTTCCTCCCTTCCTTCCTTCTTTCCTTCCTTGCTTCTTTCCTTCCTTCCTTCCTTCCTTCTTTCCTTCCTTCCTTTTTTTTAGGATTATGGAGTCTTGGAGTCTATAGGACTTTTAGGATTATGGATTAACTTTTAGGATTATGGAGTCTATATTTGTAGACAAATGCAAAGGAGTCAAAGTATCCAGAAAAAGATTGAAATACATGGGAGATGAGAGGTCCTTGAGGAGGAGACAGGATGGGATGGGTGATGATAAGGGAGCAGAGCCTTTGTGAGGAGTTATTCTGTGAAGGAGGAGAGTGAGGACAGTGATGCTGACATAGCTCAAAGAATTGAGAAGAACCCCTGAGGGATTCCATGGAGGATAGCCTCCTCCTCAGGGAGGAGGAAACTAAGTCTTCAGCAGTTAGTGGTGAGGGGAAAAAAGGAATCATTCAAAACCAGAGATTTGGTGAAAGATTTACAGATTTGCAAGGTTATAGTAGAAAGATTGTCAGGTAGCAACTAGGACCCAAATGAGGTTATGATTTATGAATTTCTAATTGGTAAAATCAGGTCTACTTTTTAACTTGATGCATTAATTCTCACCTGCCCTGGAGCAAGAGTGGAGAAATCAAATAGATGAAGTTTATTCAGGAATGAAGATTTGTATGACAGAAACAATGGAAGGACAAAGAGTTATGAGATGTTGTTGTTCAGTCATGTTTCTGTTGTGTCTTAATCTTCATAACCCCATTTGGGGTTTTCTTGGCAAAAATGGTTGCTCATTTTACAGATGAGGAAACTGAGGCAAACAGAATTAAGTGACTTTCACACAGCTGATAAGTGTTTGGGACCAGATTTGAACTCAGGAAGAGGCCTGTGCTCTATCCATTATACCACCATGCTGCCTGGTTATGGAATTTGTTAGGGTAATAGCTAGAGAAACATAAAAGTAGCAAACAACAAAGTCAAGACTGAAAGGAGAAACGAGGAAAACCAGAGTGTGGGAAATGTACTGGGAGAATATTTAGCCCCAACTAGTTACCTAGTCCTAATCATAATTTTATTGATGCATGGATTTTACGTATATGATTCAACATCTTAGGCATACATTCTGGCAAGGAAACAGATTTATTAGCAAAAGTAGCATGTTCCACCTTCCTTGAATTTATACATACTGCCTAGACTATAATATATGAATGACAAGTACCCTAATCGCATCTCCCTACAATCCCGAACTGGATATCATATCAAGTAGAAATGTCATTAATTATAACTACTCAATTTATTCTTAAATGAGTCATGCTACCATTTTTGGTGTGCTCTAATGCTCCATCCCTCAAAGGAACAGTCTCAGTTTCAGTTGAAGGTGATGTGAGGCATGTTCTTGCCCCTTCTCAAGCCTCTTTCTTCCTCTTTCTAACTCTTCAGACCCAGCTAATTCTCTAATTTGGTCAATTCCAGCTGAAATGTCTCTGTTCAGAGGATAGTTGAATTATTGTGAACCTTTCAAATATGTTGCTTCCTCACACTTTGAAAGAAACTAAACTTCCTTCCTTGACATAGACATTGCCCTTGGTATGAAAATAGGAGCCTCACATTTTTGATAGTTAGCAATGAGGAAGATAACCTACCTTACCTACTTCAAGAGTTACTGGGAGAATCAGAGGAGATAAATCATGGCAAAGTACTTTTAAAATTCAGAGCACTGAACACATGTTAGATTGTATTTAAATGTTCATTCTGGAATCAATTATAGGTGAACATTGATTTACACAACAGATTTATTCATGACAGTTTGTGTGTCAATAGGATTTTTATAATTCATCTTCACTTGTTAAGAATTTAGGCGCAGAGGGCACAAAAAATGACATGGTGTATTGCTTTCAAAGACCTTATATTCTACTTGCTGGAATTAGATGTTTAGATAAATCAGTAGGAAATACATACAAAGTATATATTCATGGGGTTAGGTGAGAGTGGGTAGGACAGGAGGGACTAACAAGTAGGGATATTGGGAAAAGCTTTGGATATAATTAGTAGGGGAAAGCTTTGGATGTAATTAGGAATTCTAAGAGGCAAAGAGGGATTGTATTCCAGGTATGATGGAGAACTTGTACAAAGGTACAGAGATAGGAGATAGAATATTACATATGAAAAATAGTAAGTATGTCTGTTTGTTGAGAATGTGAAATTCTTAAGATATCTAGAAAGATAGGTTAGAGCCACACTTTGAACTTCTTTCAATTCCTGACAGAGGAGTTTTATCCTAGAGGCAATATGGAGCCACTCAATCTTCTTGAGCAGGGGCTAATATGGTCAGACCTATTTTAGGAATATATGCTTGGTTGCCATAATGGAGAAAGGAGAAATTAGAGATAGAGAGACTGCTTAGGAGGCTATTGCTGTAGTCCAGGTGAGAAATGACAAGTCCTAAATGATGATGATTCCCGTGTTAGTCAAGAAAAAGGGACTTAGATTTTTGTACTATGAAAATTTATTATTTTTAAAAATCCCTTTGTGAATCATGGGATGATGGATCTGGAGGCAGAGGCAACATGGGACGATGGAAAGGATGTGGGATTTGGAGTCAGAGGATAAGGTTCAAACCCTAAATCTACTACTTGTTATTTGTGGGTCCTTGGGCAAATTGCTTAACCTATCAATTTCCACAATTATAAAATGAAAGAATTGGGCTAGATTATTAGTTGTGTGATTCTGTTTGCCTCAGTTTCCTTATCTGTAAAATAAGCCAGAGAAGGAAATGGCAAACCACTCCAGTATTTCTACCAAGAAAACCCTCAAATGGGGTCACAAAAGAATGGGACAGGATTTAAAATTTTCACTCTGTGGAAGCAGCAGAAGAGAGTCACAGCCTGTTCTGGCTATACAACTGATCACAGGATATTATATGTACCCATTTATGTGGTAAGAAAACACAGGATGTAGGGTGCCTCTATGGTAGGTGATCTCAGCATGTCTAGGGCAATACATACACATATACATATATACATATATAAGTTTTGCTTGAAGCAAAACACACTGATTATAAAGATAACTATCTATCCATTTTTACGCCTCTTTTGGTATGTATCAACTTGAATCTTCATTATGTATTCCGTTGCATCTAGTCAGGAGGAAATATACCCCAAATAAAATTGCAAAGGGTGAAAAGATATTTGACTTAATAGTTAGATCGTAGATCTAGACCTTGAAGGCACCTCAATGACTTCAAGTCCAATCACTCCCATTTTATAAATGAGGAAACTGAATTCCAAGATGTAAAGTGTTTTGAATTAGTGTCAGAGAAAGAATTTGAACCCAGTTCAAGAAGCTTCAAGAAGTATGACTGCTAGTAATGGAGAATAGAGCCAAATGTGAACACATAGCATAGCACCCTCTCTGGCAGTTACTCCCTCCAACTCACACTTTCACTTATAGGTTAGGTTCTTCAGAGAGCAGCAACCCTAGGGCTCAAAGGTACTTCTGTGGGTCTATAACTTTAAAACTTGAGCCCCTACCGGTATATTTTTCTTTCATAATCAACCAGTTGTCACAATTAGCTCAGTGTAAGACTAAAAGTACATAATGATGGCAGTAGCTGCAAAATGTGGAGGTACACTATCCCACAAATACATAGAGTGCTCGTGGGAAGAGTATGTAAAGATTTAGAATAGTAAGGAAGCAGACATGTAGGGTCCACATGTGGCTAAAGCAACTTACACTTTTAGTACTACAAGACCTTATTGCCCTTTCTCTTCTCAATCAAGAAGTATTTAGCAAGTATCTATATGAGTGACAATCCCTACATGAAGAAAATGTAAAATTTTTAAAAGCAAAAATCATATGATCATGTTTTAGTTTGTAAGTTAGCTTGTCAGTGAAGTATTATTGCTAATATCATAGGCATGCTAGTCACGTTCCCTGCTTTCTGGGATTCCTTAGCAACCATTCTCATGCATTATTATGTTGCACATTGTAGGGATCCAATTCTCAGTTAATTTGTTTCTCTTCAAAATACTTGCTAGCAAAATACCATCAGAGCCCTTCCCAATGAGTCTTGGGCCAGAGCCAAGGTTTGATTTTCCAAATGAGCACAGTGAAAATAGGAAGATAATGCATCATCTTCTTATTCTATCTCTCAGTCTAGGTCAAGGGGGAGATAATATACTTTGTGTAGGATTTTGTTTACTCTTAAGTAGTTTTATGTGAGATAATACTTTGTATTTAAATGAACTAAAGAAAGGAATACTTAGAAAGACTGAACAACTTATCCAGGGTAGGGAATGAGCCAGGGATGGGACTTGAATCCAATCCTTCTGATTCCAAAACCAATTTCCCTTCTAGTACTATTACAAAGTCTCTATTTCCAGTAGGATGGTAGAGAAGAGGTAAAAATAATTCCATCTTTTGGAAATAAAAGATGTTTATTCTTTTAAAAGCATGCTCAGTACCAAGTTGAAACATAGCTAGGTACAATAAATGGGGGAAGTGATTCAAGGATATCTTAAAATGATATCCTTAGTAGATAAAGATTGATACTAAGCTCTTTGTGCCAGGCACTGTTCCATACCTAGGGATATAAGAAGAAAAATGGTCCCTGTCCTCAAAAAGCTTATGTTCTAAAAGGTGAAGAGAGCTCATAAACTGAACTGAACAGCAGTGGGAGAGGTGGTTGGGGGTGGGTGGATAGAGTCAGGATCTGACCTGGGTTTTTAGTTTCTTTTAAAGTTTATTTTAAATTTCCATTTAATTCTGCTCTTTTCATTACAAATATTTGAAAGTCTTTTAGTTTGTCAAATGCCCATTTTTTCTGATTCAGTGTTATACTGAGTTTTGTTGGGTTAAGTTATTCTGGGATACAATCCCATCTCTTTTGCTCTTCTAAATATAATGTTCCAAGACCTATAGACTTTTAGAGTAGAAGCTGGTAGGTTTTGTGAAATCCTTCACGATATTTAAATTTGTTTTTCTTCTTGTTTGAAATATTTTCTCCTTAACCTGAGAGTTTTGAAACTTGACTATGACATTCCTGTGAGTTTTCCTCTTGGGATCTCTTTCAGGCAGTGAATGGCAGATTTTTCTTCTATTTCTACTTTACTCCCTTGTTCTAGAACTTCAGGGTAATTTTCCTTAATAATTTATTGTAATATTGTATCCAGATTCTTCTTTTTTATCATAACTTTAAGGTGGTCCAATGATTATTGTCTCCCCTCAATCTGTTTTTCAGATCAGCTATTTTTCTAAAGAAATGCTTCAGTTTCCCTTCTATTTTTTCTAGTTTTTATATCTCTTGATATTTTATTAATATAATTATATTTCTCCTGCCCAATTCTAGTTTTCAAAGAGTTATTTTCTTCCTTAAGATTTTGGACCTTGTTTTCCCACTGTTTCTGGAAGCCGTGCCTAGAGATACTGACCAGAAGTGATTCCAGGCTGTGGCTGTGGGTGAGGATGGGTGATTATAATAACAAACTGCCCAAAATAAAATAAAACAAAATAAAAATAAAAAATGAATAATTAAAGGCAAAAGAGCCTGACAATAGCTACTTTGGTATAAAAGAGGATCTGGGTTTATAGTCAGAGGAAGATAGTGAGGTTCAAAAAAAGCCTCTCAAAATTTTTTTTGATTTGCATTTCTCAAATCAATAGTGATTTAGAGCATTTTTTCATATGCTTATAGACATCTGTAATTTCTACCTCTGAAAATTGCCTGTTCATATCCCTTGACCATTTATCAATTGGGCAATGACTTGTATTCTTATAGATTTGACTCAATTTCCTGTATATTTTAGAAATGAGGCCTTTACCAGAGACATTGGTTGTAAAAATTCTTTCCCAATTTCCCACCACATCTCACCAGTCAGATTGGCTAAGATGACAAAACTGGAAAATGATAAATGCTGGAGAGGATGGGAAAAAATTGGAACACTAATGCATTGTTGGTGGAGTTGTGAACTGATTCAACCATTCTGGAGAGCAATCTGGAACTATGCCCAAAGGGCTATAACTAATTGCATACCATTTGACCCAGTAATACCACTTCTGGGGTTGTATCCCAAAGAGATCATAGAAGTGGGAGGAAGACCCATATGCACAAAAATATTTATTGCAGCTCTCTTTGTGGTGGCAAAAAACTGGAAATTAAGGGGATGCCCATCAATTGGGGAATGGCTAAACAAGTTGTGGTATATGAATGTAATGAAATACTATTGTGCTGTAAGAAATGAGGAGCAGATGGACTTCATATTTACCTGGAGACAAACTGACGCTAAGTGAGAAGAGCAGAACCAGGAAAAATCTATACACATTCAAAGTCACATCGTATGTGTGACAACCAACTTTGATAAACTGGACTCTTCTCAGCAACACAGTTATAAGACAACTCTAAAAGTCTTAGGATGGAGGAGATGTCTATTTTCAGAGAAAGATCTAGAAAGAACAGAGTTTAAATGGAGACTGAAGCAAACTACATGCTCTCGTTCTTTTCCATTTTTGGTTTTGTTTCCTCTTTCCCATTGTTCACTCCATCAGTTACAACCCTTCTATACCACCAGACTAGTGTCCAGTGTGAAAGTATTTGCAGATCCTATACCTGATTGCATGCCACCACGAGGAGTGGGGGGAGAGAGGGGAGAAAATTTGAAACTCAAGGGATTTGAATCCTGTAAACTAAAAGTAAATAAAGAAATCAATTAATTTTTTAAAAAGCCTCTCCTATCCCAGAGAATAACATAAAATAGTCACAAGTCCAAAAAGAATCCTTGGGAAAAATTAAAAAGGAATTCAAAAATCAAATAAGAGAGGGGGGGGGGGGAAATTAGGAAAAAATGAAAGCAATCCAAGAAAATTTTGAGAAGAAAGTTAATCAACTGATCTGGATTAGAAATGTGCATGACTGGACATGGGCACTTCCTCAAATGGACGTTTCTTTTTTGGAGGGGGGAAGGCAGGGCAGTTGGGTTAAGTGACTTGCCCAAGATCACACAGCTAGTGTTAAGTGTTTGAGGTAGGATTTAAACTCGGGTCCTTCTGACTCCAGGGCTGGTGCTTCTATTCATACTGCCACCGAGCTACCCTGCACAATAATCTTCTTAAAGCTGACCATGTTGCTACCCTGATCAAAAAACAACAATGACACTCTAAGAGAAAGTGTAAACTCTTTTGCCTGGTATTTAAAACCTTGCACAATTTGGGTACCACTTGCCTTTCCAAAACTCTATCACATTACAGCTTTCCACATACTTGGCATTCCAGGCAAACTGGACTGTTAATTGCTTTTTGAGCTTGGTATTCCATTCCCCACCTTTGAGCATTCACACAGATTTTTTTTTCCATGATTACTCTATTCCATTTATCAGAATCCTTCTCCTCTTATAAGGCTCAAATCAGGTATTACTGACTAAAGCCTTCCCTCATCTCTCTCAGTTTTCAATGTTCTCCCTAGGACTCTTCCATAGGAAGGCAATGAGAAAGGTTGCTATTTGATAATCAGTTGAAGGAACTGAGGTCATTTAACCTGGGAAAGAGAAGACTGAGATGGAGATTTTCTTCAATTATGTGAAAGGCTGTCATTTGGAAGAGAGAATAGATTTGTTCTGCTTGGTCCTAGAAGGCAGAATCAGGAGAATGGGTTAAGTCCCAAAGTCATTTTAGACTTACATAAACAGAAACCAGACTAAAATATTCCCAACACCAAGAACATCTAAAAGTGGAATGGGCTACCCGCCCCAGGAAAAAGTTGGTTGCGCCATATTGGAGGCCTTCAGGATGAGACTAGTTGACCCCCCACTCTTTTATGTGGTTTAGATGAGATGGCTGCTGCTATCTGAAACTCTGAGATTCTGTCACAAGTTGCCATATATATGTTCACTCCTAAATTCCCACATTAGCACATTCTGTGAAATAATGATTTTAAAGTGCCATTTTAGGGAATGTTAGAAAATTAAATCTATGTGAATATTATGCCATTACATAAAGCAGTGATCTAAGCAAAAACAAGTGAAGGAAAATAGCAATCTTGGAAAATCATGACAGATTTTACGAGACCACAACAGACCTGTTATACTTTAATTGTCCCCAGAAGTCATTTCTTTAAGCTGTACCATATATTTTGAAGTACCTCTGATGGTAGAACACATTTCCCTATTTTGCAAGAATAGCAAGGAATATTGAAGAAATTGTATTCAGTGTGTTTCCATAAAATATTCTCTTGTCTCAGCAACACACATTAGATTAGATTGAATAAAAGCCTTTTAGAAAATTGAATTTACTCCATGAATCTGAATGAACCAAAAAAAAAAATAGATCTTCATTTGAGTTAGTATAAGAGTCAATTGGTTTTAAAATTGCCTTCTCCTTGGGTTTAGTAGAACTTGAACCCTGGCTCTGATATTTACTATCTGTTTGACTTTATCTTTAGGTATCGGTTTCCTTTTCTGTAAAAACAGATATTTCCACTCCCCAGTTACACCATTTGTTTCTTGTGTAACCTTGAACAAACCAATTTCTTTTTCTGGGACTCAGTTTCCCTCATTTGTAAAATGAAGGCATTGGATGACATGAACTCAGTGTCTCCTGTAGCTCTAAATCTATGACCTTTAAATTCAGCGAATTTATGATTTACCCAATGTGTCACAACATTTAATGGAAAAAATTGGGATTAGAATATAGGTTTTATATAAAGGACAATGATATTTCCCAGCATGCTGTCTGGGCATTCTCACCTGGAAGATTTTGATTTTTGGTCAGGATATATTGAATTTTTAAAAATCTGGAACAAAATTTGTTAGCATTCTGCAAATTAAAATAGAAAAAGCACCTATCCTTTCCTTAATAGAAATATTTTTTTGTATGAAGTGTAGGATGTAAGGCTATTAGGACTATATATCTTTTTTAATGTTTCACTAGAGAATTACATTTAATCATGGACACAAGGGAAAGCCTGTTAATTTTTTACCTTCTGAGTCATTTCCACTTTGGATTCAGAAAACAAGAAACAATCTATTGAATATTTAGAAGGGAAGGATTAAATGAGGCCAAGGCCTGGATCTACATGGTGATGTAAACACTGGGGTCTGGGATCTGTTCTGAAGACAGGATCTGAAGTCTCTGGATCTGTCCTTAATTAGCCTGTGGTATTTAGTATTCAATATTCTGTCCTGGGTTCTGGTTTTGTCAACTGGTGAGAAAAATGTATTATTTCTTTAATTTCCTGAACTTGCAGGGACCTCCCCTAAAAGAGGTAACAGACTCATGCTTTCAAGAAACAGTGAGAGATGAATCATCCTGATTTGACATTTTCCCAAGGAAAGTCAGTACTTCTCTACAGAAATTGAGGTTGGGCTAGGGGGAGGAGGAGAGAGGAACAATACATTGGAAAGTGTGGCCCACAATTCCAGATGACCACTGATGAGGCATGATATCCACCTTCTGACCTGCTGACAGAGAGGTGATAGGCAAAATATGTAAGAACGAAACACACACTTTTGGACATGGGCAATGTGGGAATTTGTCTTGCTTGACTAGGCTCATTTGTAACAAGGATTCCATTATTCTTTTCTTTTTCCCTTCCAAAGGAAAGAGAGAACTGGGGGAAAGAGAATTTTTTTGTTAATTTAAAAAATAAGTATTTTTAAAAGATAGAATGGTCTGTTTAAAAGGGTCTCCATTGAATGTTAGCCAATAGCTGTACACATTAGTGAAAACCCACTGCAATAAAGTCAATTAGTTGCTTTAAGGGTGTTTTTTTTTTTTTTAGCAAGAACTTATTAAAGCAGAACCATTCTAGGACAGTGGCAAAGTCAGAATATGAAAAGATCTCAACAGGATAGAACATTATACTGAATCTAATAAGATGAAATCCTCATCATATTTGCACAAATATAGTCTCACAATTGGGTTAAAAAACCCAGATTCAGAAGTTCAATTTAGGGAAAGTATAACCAAAAAAAAAGGATCTCACAGTTTTCATTGACCATGCATAAAATCAAAGGTGGGACATGGTGGATAAAACAGTTAATACAATCTTAATGGGGCATGGTGGCCAGTGACTGTCCTGCCAGCCATTAAGTGAAAAGAGTGAAGCACTTAGAGTCAGGAGGACTTGTATTTGAATCCTGGCTTAGTCACTAGCTCTGTGACTCTGGACAAGTCACTTAATCTCTCTCAGACTCAGTTTCTCCTCTTTAAAATGAGCATGGTGTTTAGCTCAGAGGTTTATTGTAAAACTCAAATAAAGAGACATATATAATGCACTTTGTAAGCCTTTAAGTGCTAGATATATCCAGCAATTATTGTCTTTGTTGTTTTTGCTTCTATTAGTTTGCCCTGGGAAGACTACAACTAGAATTCTTTGCTTGGTTCTAGTTGCTGGTTATAGCATCCAAGGAAGAGCAATCAGCATGGTGTCATATGAGGGTTGGTTGAAGAAACTGGGGATATTTTAAAAAAGATTGGGACCAGGGAAGTTAGAATTATCTTTTAAGTATTTGAAGACCTTTCATGAGGAAAGGGACTGTTTTTTGTCTTTCCTTCTTGAAGAGGACCATGTCATCAGGGAGGTGATGCCATGACATGCAAGTGAAATGGATTTAAGTGAGGCAGAGCAGTGCAAAGTCTTCAGCCTCACTTTATCCTCTGCAGCCATCTGGGTCCAGTGGCAAGATATAGATCAGGGCGACTGGAGATGGAGGCAAAAGTAGAAGCTAAGAGGTAGACTTAGGCTTCAGAGCAGGAAAATCTTAACAATTAGAACCATCCAGGAGTGGAATGAATTAGTTACCTCAGGAGGCAGTAGGTTCCTCCTCAGAAAGATCTTCAATCAAAGGCTGGAACATATTTGTCAGGTAAATATTTTAAGGAGGTATCATTAAATACAGATTGGATTAGATAGCCTCTGAGGCCCTCAAATTTTGTGATTCTGGTCTCAAATTTCTTTTAATACCTGCTGTCTTAATTTTAGAATTTCTACATACTTAAACAAACATTCAGTAGACCTGGCCAAGGCTATGTGGGTTAATGCAAAATACGAGAAAATGGAGACCCAGGGACCTGGCTTCATAACCCATCTCAGATACTTGTTTGGGATTATGGACAAGTTACTTAAGTCAGTGATGTGCCTAAGCTGGGTGCTAGGTGCTGTGTCATGCACTGGCAATAGAAAGAAAAAATGAAAAAGCAATCATTGCTCTAAAGGAATTACATTCTCTTGGTGGAGACAACATATACATGAAGAAGTATCGACAAAACCATCAGCAAATCTATATGCAACCTCTCAAAACCTCAGTTTCCTCAGCAGCAAATTTTGCAAACCTTATAGAAGTATGTAAATGTGAGTTATAGAATTATTTTCTTGTTTTCTAACTCATTTGACTATTAGAGCCATAATAAGTCTAGTTAGGAAAGATTAAGAGCAATAATACTAACGGAATTCTAGGAATTGTTAAGTATCAGTGAAAGATGCAGATGAAGAGACAGTTTGTTTTTGTTTTCTTTTGCCTTTTTTGCCAGAATGCCAGTGAAAAGAGAGTTCACGGATCTTTTCAGTATAATAGGAATTGATATTGATACGGTACCTCATGTTTTTCTCATGTGACCCTCACAATAAACCTGTGAGGTAGAAAGTAAAGATGTCATTGTACCCACTTGCAGACAAGGAAACTGAATCTGTAAGAAAACACCCTACTTGGGGTAGAGTCAGGATTTGAATCCAGGTCCTTTGAGTATAAACTTAGGAATCTTTTCATCCATTCATAGCTTCCTTATTTTAGCTCTCTTTCCTATTTCATCATGTTCTATTCTTTTAAACATGAAATTATTTCAACATGCCCTTATCTTAAACTATTTAGTATGGCTTAAAATTTGCCTCTTCCTCTTTATGACTGTGAAATCTGCATCTTATAAAATTTAGCACCTGCATTATACCCCAGACATGCCTATAATAGTGGATTCATTTGTGTTTTTTAAATTTCCTGGTGCATATAACATGTAAGCATAACATTAAAATTTATTTTAATACATCTTGAATGATTCTTCCTGAAGTATAACAAATTTACACTGCACATTTTAGATTTGTGTTCAATCTTCATGGATTAAATTTATGTTTTTTCAGATTTCTGTGATATTCTTAATGGGGATAACCTTATAATCTTTTTTCAATAAACAGATAGATAGATAGACAGACAGA